>JAOUQZ010043592.1:0-12811 GCA_028564935.1 Neosilurus hyrtlii | reverse complement strand
CACACACACACACACACACACACACACACACACACACACACACACACACACACACACACACTATATATATATATATACACAATCAATGGTCACTTTAATAACTCCTTGTATCATCTGCAGTCAGCCAATAAACCAATCATATGACAGCAGGTCAAAGAGTTAAATCATGGGTTTTTCATGCGCAGCAGTCTGCAGGGTATTTTTTATTTTATTCATTTTTTTTTTCAGGAAACACCTTGGAATAGCCAAGTTGGTTCAAGCTGACAGGAACGCTAAGGAAATTCAAGTAGCCACTCTTTACAGCCATGCTGAGCAGAAAAGTATCTGGGAATGAACACCATATCAAGCAGATGATGCCATATGAGGCAGATTGGCTACAACAGATTTCACAGCCAAGAACAAAAATATATGGTTAAAATTGGCACAGCATCACCAAAACTAGACAGTTGAGGAATAAAAAATATCACCTAGTCTTTAGGTATCACATGATTGCCAGACTGCATAATTGGGCAAATGAGCAACAGTACTGGTGTTCCTATTAATGTGGCCAGTGACAAGTTTAATGCACAGAGGTAAATATCTTCATACTCACCATACATTGAAAATCCATGGAAAGGGATAACACCTAAAAAAGCAAAATCGAGACACCTGATATAGTGAGAGCTGTCCTTGTTAGATAACTGCTGCAACATAATTAAGACAGAAGTACTATGATATATTAGGGCAGATATCTCCAGTGCAGGTGAAACAGATACTGAAAGAAGGGTATAGGTTCCTTTAAAGTACCATTTGGAGGATATACCACAGCAAACTCCTCCACACCAGTCTTGCCTGGGGAAAACATGTTAGACTGATTAGAGGAATGAATGATATGGAAACAAAGACAGTGCAGAAAACACAGTGCTGTTGAATTCTCAAATCTCATTGATCAGAAGGTGGTGTTCATTAAATTACTATTAAATTACCACGTTGCTTGCTGCACTACATTGAAACTTGTATGGTGAGTGATCTACATAAAGTGATGTTCCATAGGAATTGGAAAAGTCATCTGAACAGTGGATTTTGAGGTTTCTATATATCATGACACACTGCATTTTTTTTGTCTTATTCACTTCCAGCAAACGTGAAGAAAAGACTTTATATTTGTTATAATGTAAGTGATAACAGAAAGTAACAAATTTCTTGGAAGTTGCATAACATTAAACATAGGTAACTTCTGTAGAATAAGTAAAAAGCATTGAACTGTGTAACAATCAAATAACTTCGAGGTGGTGATGGGTAGTAACTCCATGTCACACTGTACCACATCACTCTATCCAGTTGTGGATAATTGTCCTATAAGAGTTATATTATATTATACTTCATTCCTTATTTAACCCATTTTTGTTGGAATACACCAGCACTAGATAGTTTGGCAGATGAGCCAAACAATCGTTCATTTGATCATACAAGTATGAAATTTGGCAGAAATACTCATTGTCGGGTGGACTTTATATTAGAAGTGCTAACCACCTGAAATTCCATTTTTCAGGATGGCCTCCATACAACACTTACCGTATGAGCTAAGAGGTGAAATTAGTGTCCACTTCTGTCCTCTTGACAAGAGCAACATTTACTCCAGTCAGTGTGCCATCTTGATTTGGCATCCCTGATAAAAAACTTTGAAGTGGAACTGGCCAAGGCTTTATCTTTTTATCACCTTTGCCCACTTTCATGTATGGGATACAGTTAGGTTCGTGCTGCTACCCTACTCCTAACCCGATTGCTCATCCAATATAATTTTAATCCTGTGCAATCTGTACACCATCCGGATAATGTGAAAGCTCCTGTCATCCTTGGCTTGGCTTTCCCACACTGGCAAATCCTGTCAAATCAGGTGTGGCTCTCTAATTTCCTTGGGGCAGATTAGATAGCATTTGGGATAGTAAACCTGAAGGTCAGCTGATAAGGGACCCCTGCTGAGATTCACAGCAGTGCCTGTCACCAGTGTGCCCTGGTAGTGAGCAACAGACATTCTATTGGCTCTACATCCACGGTTTAATTTCATTTAATTTAAGTTTTTCTTCTCCTGTATGAACTGCCTTTACCCAGCTATTGAGCTTCATCTGCCCAGAGCAACTGGATAGAGATCAGTGTTTATGCTTAATGGCAATTTTGGGTGTGCTGGCAGCCATCTTGAAAAAAATGGTGTTCATTTTTGGAATTATTGATGGCTGGCACTTTTTTTCTCAAATATTGACTTACAGAGTATATTCATACCAAATTTCAGTTATCAGGTAAATTGATATGAATTCTGTGTGTATGATTCTTGCCAAAAATCACATTTAGCTGCTCCACTAATAACCAAACATAATAATATACAGTGTAAATCACTCCAAAACAGGCAACACACAATAATACATACCATCGCAAATGAACATTCCAACACACTTATAAGGACATTACCCTGGATGTAGGATTTAGGAGGAGTAGCACTATTGTAGCTAAAATGCTCCAGAACTGCAGTGTCTCGAGAAAAACACAGGAGAACCTGTTAAAGAACACCCAAATTGTCATGGATTACTATCATTATGGGTATATCTTGTTCTCACAAAGCTGCCCACACACACACACACAAAGAGAGAGAGCAAAGTCTCCTGGCTACAGAATTCTATTTTTGAATGATTTCTGTTTCATCTAAGGTAAATTACTTAGGAACAATTTGAAGAGTGGTGTACTGAAGATCACATGCTCAGACTCCAGTAGCAGATGTCA
Organism: Neosilurus hyrtlii; assembly: GCA_028564935.1. Taxonomy (NCBI): domain Eukaryota; kingdom Metazoa; phylum Chordata; class Actinopteri; order Siluriformes; family Plotosidae; genus Neosilurus; species Neosilurus hyrtlii. Next base: position 10,057 of record JAOUQZ010043592.1, on the reverse strand, counting down.
TTCATCATTTCCCAAGAATTCTAATAATACGAACAAAAGGAACAGAATTTTTTCCCCCAGCTGGTGCATCGCCAGTCATTTGCTTTCACCAATTAAATTCTTTAAGCAGAGACATTCAGATATAATTGAAAAAGAAAAAAATAATAAAATTATAAGACATGGACATGTCTACTTTTAAACCTTTCTCATACTACACTGTTGAAATACTGGCTGCAAGCAGTATTGCTATTAAACAAGTTATCAAAAGATAACAGTTTTATCAACTTGGAAACTTCATAGAAAAAAACAATATTTATGCTCAGCTTGCTGCTGTTAATCATTTCACACCTGTGGCCTGGGATATAGAATTTGCTCTTGCAACAGTTCACGATTTCTTTTCCCTGCACATTTAACTACTAGATTGATCTATCAAGTCTTTTCACTGTAAATGCAATCAGGATGTTAATTATAGCTGCCATCAGTGCTGACAGAATTAATTATAATAAGCTGAATTTGGGTCAGACACATTTAAGTCACCCAAAAAAATAGTTTAACTGTAAGTGAAATGATCCATGAAAATCCTAATGTCTGAGTCTTTATCTATGACTGAATAGATTTTGCTGTATTTTTAAACTCATCCAGCTTTTGGCATTGTACAGGCCAGCATATTCTGTGTATTATCATGCAAGAAGAAATGTGGGCCCAAATAGATGATGTCTTTTCGCAGCTTAGTTTATAATAATGTGTGCAGAACAAAACACACATTTCCGATAAAGCAATAGTGTCTCTCCAAGTCACAAGAACAGTTAAGATAAATGTGAAAAATGGAGTTACAGAATACATATGAATGAGTTTTATAAACTGTTTCATTTAGTCTAAGTAAAGGTATCTCTCTCTCTCCCTTTCTGTGTGTGTGTGTGTGTGTGTGTGTGGTGGGGGTTGGGGATATCTGACAGTTTTGACCTTGTCAGAATATATTTGCCTGGTCCCTAGCCAAGTTTTTTTCCTTTAACAAACTACAGGTTGTATTAAAAAAACCTAAAAGACCTCATGTTTCCATTTGGTAATGGAGATTAAGGCTAGGTGTAGGAACAGTAATGCTTAGCTGCACTGATAATTATAACAACAGAAGAACCTCACAATGTTGGTGAGACAAGCACTGTGTAGTTAAAAACGTAATAACATATTAAGGTGTCCAAGAAAACATGATGGGGGGAAAAATGTATGCTGTGAGTTTGACCAACACTCACCTGATACAGAAAGTCTTCAAACACAAAGTAATAGTCATCATTACTTGCCGTCAGCTTCACATCCTAAAGTAGAAAAGAAGCATAACTGCATTCTGTATTCACACAATTAAGTAGTCATGACATAATAACCACCTACACATCTAGTCAAGATTAAATCTGACTATGAAGCACAGAGAAGAACACTTAAATAAAGTCAAGAAAGTGTTCATTTCTAGTTTAGTGGTTTTACAAATAGTTTCAATCACATTACCTTTACCCAGATCTAGCCTGCAGTCATACAAACAAAAAGGTAAAATGCTAAGAAAACGTGACCTTGAAACAACACCTAACATTGGAGTTGAATTCTGAACCTAATGAAGAAAACTTCAAAGGCCTGCTTTAAGCAACGAAAGACTTGAAAAATTATAATTCAACTAAAATGTCATATAAATCAAGCAGCCACAAAATCTATTTTTATTGAATAACAACCTCTAAACCTTCCCAAATGTGTAGTAGTGTCTGGTGTGTGTACCTTATATATTAGATTATCCACCAGCAGATCATGGTGTATGACTGCAGCCTTCAGTTGCTCATAATGCATGATGTCCTAGCAAAAAGAAAGAAAAGGCAGGTAATTGAATCTAACCTGAATGATGGAATACCGTAAAACTGCACCTGAAGATGCTGCAATTAGTCTTTCTTTTCGTTTTTAAAAAGAGTTATGTAGTCAGATAGCAAAGTGGCTGAAAGCATTACCCACAATTCTCTGACAAATATTACCAACTTTTAAAGTCACCCCTTTTTTGTCAAAAGCTAACAAATAAATAACAAATAAACAACATGAGTGAACTGTGACAGAATTAAGAGAGTTTGCCAATTTTTCCAATCGCATATGTGTCAAGGTATTAAGAGCTGCAGTTCCTCTACTGAGCCAATCATTTCCAAAGTTTAATTGCATATACCAAGGGCTACTTTGGGAATTAGGCCCAACAATAATCCGTGGGCCAGACAAAGCCAACTGGTGTTGCGTTGGAAGACTGGGTTTATACTGTTTCAGTCAATTACTTTTTTAAAAAATAGTTTATTGTTCTAGCTAATCAGCAAAAATAATTCAGCTGAACATTTGTCGAAAGCTTTTTGGTTTTAACGGTCATGTTAAAGCTTGTTTACATAATGCAAGAAAATGAAAGAAAATACAAAAGAAAATAAAAGCCTGTATAACTCATTTGCAAGAAATACCCCGTCGTCTGTGTTTTAAATAGAATGCAAGTTTAAACCTTAAATCACTAATACTCTGGTTAGCATAGATTACTTTTGTGTTATATGTGGGCTCTCCAAGTAAATTAATGCATAAGTATTGGGTTTTTTGTTTGTTTGGATATTTTTATAATTTAAACCACCCTGTGCTTCACTGGAATCTTCTCTGTCTCTGTGCAGCATGCAGATGAAGAGGCTGAGAGAATCAGTTGCTTCAGGGATGGGGGTCAACATCAATGAGGATCTGAGCTTGTCACATCAGGTAGCTCACAAAAGCAGCAAGACAGTGGCTCTTCTTTCTTCAGTGGCTGAGGAGGTTTGGCATGGACTCCAGAATACTCACAAACTTCGAGATTGCACCATCGAGAGTATTCTGTCTGGCTGCATCACAACTTTGTACGGCAGTTGTAAAGCTCTGGACTGCAAAGCTCTACAAAGGCTGGTCAGATCAGCACAATGCCAGCCATCCAGGACCTCTACACAGAGTGCTGTAGGAGTAAGGCCCAGTAGATCCTCTCTGATCCCAGCCACCCCAGCCACACGCTCTTCATTTTCTTCATTTTTTTACTTTACATTTTATATAAATGGCACTATGTGCAATATTGAGGGGTCTTCGAGTCCAAGAATTTGACTGCAGGTAGTGATGTTCCATTGTTACCTGTATATAACAGTAAAACTTAAATATTTTGAATATATGTTATGGGAATGGAAACTACTGGGCTACAGCATGATAACAGAACAGGAATGTAAATGGGTTTTTGACTCGAGGCTTAAAGCTCCAGGCTACATGCCTCTGAGCAAGATAGTGGAAAAGTGACTAGTAATAGATGTGGAGTACAACTTTATTATTAATATTAACCTTAACAAGTCAAGCATGTAACTGCCGATAATAGCACACTACAGATTCTTCTGACTTAAGAAGAATTAGAGATAATCTTGGCCAAAGCATAAAGGCATGCATAAAGCAGCCAGTAACAAAGAATATTTCCTGTTCTTTTTGACAGCAAATGAAGGATGAACATGAAAAAGAAAAGATGTGGAAAACTGTCAGGACAAATCGCTCATATCCAGACCTATAAATTACAGCCATTAAGTGTCTGGTTTATATCAGTACGACTGCAATTCACCTTTGAAAAAAATCTCAACTTGAAAGTAGTTAATGGTTTTAGGAGCTTCCTCAAATACAGGTTTTGTCACTTGATATGAAACCAGTCAGAGCATGTTAAATGAGACTACACATTCCTATAATTAACAGATAATGTGTCAGATGTGTGGATTTTGAATGTAAAACAAAAACATCTTAAGGCATTTAAAAACCTTTCTTCATGGAGCTGAGAAGTTCATTCTGTTTCATGCACATTTAAAACTAAGTTGACCGTACTATGTTCATATATAAAACATGAAGTCATTATCGCATAATACAATGTTTTGTTTAGAACTTTTACTGTACAAAAATACTTTTGAGTGGTCCTGACATCAAAAACAAAAACATATACACACACACACACACACACACACACACACACACACACACACACACACACACACACACACACACACACACAGATATATATTAAAAACTGTTATTGCATAAGTATTCACCCCTGGGTTAATATTTGAAAGAGCCACCTGTATACTGGTACTCAGTTAGAGCAGCAGGCGTTCTGTGCGTGGAGTTTGCATGATCTACCTGTGGTTGCATGGGTTTCCTCCGGGTATTCCTCTTTCCTCCCACAGTCCAAAAAATGCACATTAGACTAACTGGCTTTTCCAAATCACCGCCATATTTGAGTGTGTATGGTTGTGTGTGCATTGGCCCTGTGATGGACAGGTGAGCTTTTCCGGGTGTACCCCGCATTCGGCTAGATTCGGCTGAGAGAGGCTCTGGCCTCCTATCAACCCAGTAGGATTAAGTGGTTCAGCAAACCATGGTTAAATGATTGATCGTATTAGACTCTAGATTGCACCTATAATTTAACAACAAAATAAAGTTTCTAAAATTAACAAACATTTATTGATTGACCTATAACTATTGCTTGGCTATAAATTCATTTTCTAAGCCGCTTAAATCTAATTAGGGTCATTGGGAGGCTGGTGCCTATCTCAGCTGAGTCTGGGTGAGGGCACCCTGGACAGCTCGCCTGGCCATCGCAGGGCAACACACACACACACACACACACACACACACACACACACACACACACACACACACACACACACCTAGGGGCAATGTAGAACAGCCAGTTAGCCTACTGTGCATGTTTTTGGACGGTGGAAGGAAACTGGAGTACTTGTAGAAAACCCACTTAAGCACAGGGAGAACCTGCAAACTTCACACAGAAAACACCTGAGCCCAGGAATTGAACCTAGGCCTTCTTACTGTGAAACAGACATGCTAACCACTGTGCCATTGTTTTTTAGGAGCAGGTTATATTATAATTATATTTTAAATTTTAAAATGAGGTTCTTAAAAAACCATGGCAAGATTCAGTGTTTAAAAGCTGTGTATTTGGACATTTTTCACAAATACTTGTATCAAGGACATTCTGTATTTTTGTCAGCTGTCAGATTTTCTTACGTTATTAATCATAAGTGTTACTTCGCAGGGAAACCTGTATTAAAAAGCGTGTTACCTCTGGTTCGTTAGTGGCATTGAGGATCAGAGCCCATAACTCAGCTCGAAGGCCAGTGGGACATCCCTGTCTGCTGTATTGCTGAGCAGCTGCACTGTTCTGCTTGCTCAACACTAACACACAGAATAACATTCACAGTATATACTTAAACTGTACATGAAAGCTATAAATTAATCTATACAGTCCACTTTCCTGATCAACAGGATGAAGCAGCATAAACACAAAGTCCCTTTCCCTACTCTGTACTGTTTAATAAGAAGTCTGCAACAGACAAGAGAATGATGTACATGTGCATGTCTAAAGAGGATTGTAAAAAATCTGTTTGCTCTCTTCAAAATACCAGGTAACCAGCTGTTGCATGTATGGTTAAAACTGACATGACCAACATTACACAAATACTCTCAGCAAAATAATAACAGCCAACAGTTATTACACAAAGAACCACTTGGGAACTGCTTAACCAGGTTTACGTAATACTTGTGCATGTTTTTTTTTACCTTTCTTTCCAATACAAAGGTGGTCACTTTCAAACAAATCTGTGTGAAGAAAAGTAAAAGGGAAACAAAACAAAACAAACAAAAAAAAAAAACAACAACCAAAAAACAGTAAGCAGTGCATGTAACGGATTCAACATATACACACACACACATATACATTTTATATATGTGTGTGTGTGTGTGTGTGTGTGTGTGTGTGTGTGTTGTTCATGGTGTTGTTCAGAGCTACCCTGCATAACTACCCTGCACTTTGCTTGAAGTGTCATAAAACTGATTTCCTAATGGCCAATCTTTGTTTTTCAACATAATATCAACATTAAAAGATTCTAATCCAATATATATATATATATATATATATATATATATACATACATACACATACATACATACATACATACATATATAGATATATAGATATATCAAATATCAACAATCATTCTACAGAATCAGTGACTCCCCACTGCACTCCAGTTAGCAAATACCCCACATTTCTTTAGTAGTCTTATAAGAAATTTTGTAATTTTTAAGGACAGAAATATCAGAAGTTGTTAAAAGACATGCCATTTAAAGATGGATGGTCGTAATACCAGAATACCTGAAGGGATGTGCGCATGATCATCTATTCCAAGCTGGCCGCAGTTCAGGCTCAGTTCAGGATAAGCCTCTCTCTAAAAACAGATGCAGGACATGAGTTTGTGCTTATGTTCCATCAACACCAGCAAATGTGGAAAAATGCAGTTAAAGAAGATTGAGTCTGATCACTGTGTGTAAAATGTGCAAGTTAGCAATTAAAAAGAAAACTGGGGGGGGGGGGGGTTAAACCCTTACCATCTGTGGGATATCACAAACATCGAGGGAGATCTGAATAAGTCCCCAGTGGCTTCTGGCTGTGAGCCTCTCGCTACGGTCATGATTGGGGTTCTTCAGACTTATCAACATCTTCCAAAGAAGCCACATGGTCATACATTATCTATTATCTATACATGATGCTACAGCTCTTATATTTAGCATGTACACAAGTTAATGATCATAATATTATGATTTATTTATATGTTTACTGATTGACAGTCACATCATTTTTAACTTTCCTTCATTCTTACCTTCAGAACATTGAGCTTTGACTATAGAAACAGCATGCATGTAGATGTGCCCTGTTTATCACTGATAATCATAAGGAAACTAGTTGTACATGAAGAAAACATCTTGTGATAAGGAAGTATGTATCTGTGCCTGTCAATCACAGACAGCATCTCTCATGCTACTTCAGGAGTTATTTAAAGAAGCATTTCCTCCTGGAATCCAATCAGCTAATTTAAACCCAAGCCCCTCAATCTCTTTAACGCTAGTGTATGTTCTCAATCAAAAGAAACTCACCTCTAGGAAATCTTTGGGTGCGTATACAGGCCTGAACTTGCTTAAATCTGCAAAAGGAAAGCTGTATTGTTTGGACAGTAGTAACTTGTGCATTCTAAAACAAGTTTGTATAATAAATAATAATTTAAGTGATATATATATATATATATATATATATATATTGGATGTTATGCTATCTTAATTCAATACATACCCAGGCAGAATTTGTCTTTTTTTTTTGGCCATTTTTCAGAGAATATAAAACGATTTTTTTCACTCATGGAAAGTGTGGGGTAAAAGCCATTTATTATCAAAACAGTTGTGTTGGCTCTCTTTCAGTCATAATGACAAGAGAAACTAACCAAATGAACCTGATCAAAAGTTTACATGCATAGGTTTTGGCCTGATATCATAGAGTTGACACATGGCTTTAAATGGCTACTAAAGGTAACCATTCTCATCTGTGACCTGTTTGCCTGAATTCAGTGTGTGTATAAAAAGTCAGTGAGTTTATGGGCTCCAGACAGACCCCTGCATGTTTCAGCCGGTGCTGCACTGACATTGCTGGATTCCGAGCAAAAGAATTATCAAAGGATCTGTGGGAGAAGGTAGTTGAACTTAATAAAACATGAAAGGGATATAAAAGAATATCCAAGGAATTGAGAATGCCAATCAGCAGTTCTCAGACTCTAAGAAGTGGAAAATGAGGGATTCTGTTAAAACCAAGCCACAATCAGGTAGACCAACAAACTTCAGCCAGGATAATTGTTCAAGATACAGGAAAAAACCCACAAATAACTTCAGCTGACATACAGAACTCTTTGAGAAAAGTGGTGTCGTGCATAAATAAAGAGGTAAAATAGGCTGCATGGCCAAGTTGCCAGAAGATAGCTGTTGCTATCCTAGTGCCACAAAGCAGCCCCCTTACAATATGACAAACAGCACAGAGACAAAACTTCTGCAACAAATTTATTTGGAGTGATGACACCAAAATTGAGCTTCATGGCCATAGCCTTAAATGCAACATTTGGAGAGGAGTCAACAAGGCCTATGATGAAGAGTACACCATTCCTACTGTGAAACATGAAGGTAGATCGCTGATGTTTTGGGGATGTATGAGCTACAATGGCACTGGGAACTTGAACAAAATTGATGGCGAGGTGAAATCAGCATGTTATCAAAAAACACTGGAGGAAAATTTGCACTCATCGGCCCGGAAACTACGCATGGGATGTGCCTGGATGTTCTAACATGACAATGATCCTAAACACAAGACCAAGTCAACCTGTCATTGGTTATAGCAGAACAAAGTGAAGGTTCTAGAGTGGTCATCTCAGTCTCCTGACGTCAAAATCACTTTGGAGAGATCTCAAGCATGCAGCTCATGCAAGACAGCCCAAGAATGTAGAGGAACTGATGGCTTTTTGCCAAGAAAAATGTGCAGTTTTACCATCTGAGAAAAGAAAGTGCCTCATCCAGGCTACCACAATTCAAGCTGTCACTGAATTTAAAGGGGACAATACACAGAACTATGTAAACTTTTGATCAGTGTTTTTGTTAGTTTCTGTTGTCATTTTGATTTAAAAAAGAGCAAACATAATTACTTGATAATAAATAGCTTCATGCAACCACTAAGCATGAGTGAAAGAAATTTTTTTGTATTATCATTCATATTTTCTGTAAATGACCAAAAAAGTCACAAATTCTGCCGATGATGTAAACTTTCGAAAACAACTGTATATATTAAAGAACTGATATGGTAATGATAAATCCAAAGAAGTTAAGTAATGTTCTTTGGTGGCCAAGTTCTAAATTTTATATTTAAGAAGAGATGAAAGAAATATATAAAGAGCCAGGAAAAAAAAAAGATACACACTGGTTTTGGGAGGTGAGTTCTGCTTATCAAGACTTATTCCAACAGTATGGACATGCTCCAGTTTCACAAGCTAAGCTGTTTATGCCAGTGTCTAGCAGACAGCTGCAAATCTTATCGTGCACACAGCAGAGTGATAACACTGTTATGGTACTGTTATACTCCACAAGAGGACTGTAAACCACTGTAAAGGGTGAAAAATAAACAGGGGAATACAGTGATACACCCATGAGGGGGTAGCAATGTAAACGTGTAAAAGAGTTTGACAGTGTTTTCTGGTGCAGAAAATGACTGTCCTGATGCTACTACACACTTACACTGCCAGAGCAAAAAACACACACTGCCTGTCGAGTATAGTTGTTTCATACATATCAAAATATTTCTTTCAACATAAAATTAGCTTCCCTTATTTGAAAAAAAAAAAAAATTCATTCAAAAGCCACTTTTACATTTTTGTCAACAAACTATATATATACTGCCCAGCCAAAAAAAAAGAAAGTTGCACACTAATATTTTCATGGAGTGCTTATAGCCTTGATCACAGCATGCAATCAAGTTGAGACCAGTACAATCTTGGAATAAACTGGTTTAAGAATCTCAGACAAAAAATGTGATCATATTGAATACATTCAAGATATGTTTAGAATACATTTAACCAGGTACAATTTTTTGCAGTGTTTGCACACACACACACACACACACCTCTCTATAAACACTGTCTAATAAACTGAACACTAAAACTATACTGTAGTAAAATGGAAAGACTTGTACTCACTGGTTTTTATTTTTGCCAAGTAGTAACCATAAAAAGACTCAAAAGTACTGGGCTCTTGAAAAGCATTGACATCCTTAAAGTTGAGCCATCTCGGCACTTATGCAGTCTTATGTATACAATTAAATGTGCTTCTTAATTTTTTCCATGGCTGTATTTGAACTTCATTTAGTATTGAATTCTATATTGTGAACTGACCAGCACATGGACAGCACAACTTGCATTTAAACTTATTTTGCACCAGCTTATTAAGCAATTTTATTTTTATTCCTTTTTTAAAAGAAGATAAAAATATATTAATTTTAGTATTTAATATTACTTAATATTCATTCGATCTTCCGGGTACACATTACAAATCCTGTCTTCTCTCTAACACCTAATGACTATATTCTACAAATTATTTTGTTTATATTGTTTTGTGTGTGTGTGTGTGTGTGTGTGTGTGTATATATATATATATATAT
>JAOUQZ010043591.1:0-12812 GCA_028564935.1 Neosilurus hyrtlii | reverse complement strand
ATATATATATATATATATATATATATCCAACCAGTAGAAGTGTACAAATAAATACATCAGATGGTACAGTGACAACCCATTTTATCAATAATTAATAATAATATGGTTTATTATAAATGATATAATATATTCAAGTTTTAAAGCATTCATGGAAAATCACATCAAAGACTTTTTGTCTTACTTATGAAAATATTTCTCTGAATGTTAATATTGATAGAAAACATCCTCTCTCTGTCTCTCTCTCTCTTTCTCTCTCTCTGTCTCTCTCTCTCTGGCTCTCTCTCTCTCTCTCTGTGTCTCTCTCTCTCTCCCTGTCTCTCTGTCTCTGTCTCTCTCTGTCTTTGTCTCTCTCTGTCTCTTTCTCTCTGTCTCTGTCTCTCTCTGTCTCTCTCTGTCTCTCTGTCTCTGTCTCTCTCTCTGTCTCTCTCTGTCTCTCTCTCTCTCTATATATATATACACACACACACACACACACACACACACACACACACATATAGTGGAAGTACACAGGGACATTGACATCACGTTAGAAGGATAAACTGAACCTGGTGACTCTGATTCCTTCTGTTAGGAAAAAAACAGGTATTCAAGCAACTACATTAATGATCCTAATGAAGCGTTTAGTGAAATAAACAGTTCAGATTGAGGACAGTTGGCTACTTACCGGGTTCTCTCGCCGTGTTCTAGTGCTTAGATGAATATATTGCGCATTCAGAGCAGTGTCGGTCGTGTGGTTTAAAAAGCCACCTAATGTTATGAAGTTAATAATAAAAAGACAGATGCGCGCGCCGGTCTGTTTCTGCCGGATGAGTGTAGCTCGCTGCGGGTTGTGTGAAGAGAGCCGGCGCGAGACTTCTGCACCTGAACAGCAAGAGCGGCGCGCCAGCCAATCATGTGGCTCGACATTTGCCACGCGCACAAATCCATCCATCCATCCATCCATCCATTATTTACAACTCCTGGCAATCATTTATTTCATTATTTATTCATTTAGGTGTTGAGTACATAAATCACATATATGACACAAATTATTTTTGTTTATTACTAAACAATTTGGGTTTAACAAACATACATTAAACAAACGAAATAATTTGAATGAATAGTATATACACTGAGTAGAGGACAGACTCACCCCTTCAAATTATTATGTGTGTGTGTGTGTGTGTGTGTGTGTGTGTGTGTGTGTGTTCCAGCTGTATTTACACAATGCAAGTTGTGTAATGAAGTGACTCACTCACTCACTCATTTGCCAAACTGCTTACTCTTACTAGGGTCACAGGGGACCGACATGGGGAGGAGTACACCCTGAACAGTTCGCCAGGCAATCGCAGGGCCAACAGGACTGTGGACTGTAGGAATGTGAATCCACACATTTCCACTTGTCTTTTCTCTGCGTGTTTGCATTAAACTACACGTGTGTGGGCGCCTTCCCCAAATTTGCTGTTTTGTGTTTGGCTCGCAAGTGACAGAAAGTGAGGTATCACTAGAGGGGTCACCATCTCTTGGTTAGAGCCAAGAACATGGCCAGTGGTCTGTTTCTGACTCTAACCTGAGTTAAGTTAAAACAGGCCCCTGAGAGATGAAGAAAACATTAAATGGAGGCTATTCACCACTTTTCGACAGAGAGCAATGATATTTCACATCAATATCAAAAAGGTTTCCAGCCTCTGGCCAATAGTGGGGGAAGCCATCTTAGTATGAGATTACGGTGAAATGCCTCTGGATTATGGGGAAAGATGCGGTAAACGACCTGAACACAATACATGCGACAACAACAATAAAATGGCAAACAGGAAGTAGTGCATGTAGCTATATCTGAGTGAAAAAATGCACAGTTATCACTTAATGGATCCTCAGTGGAAAGAAAATATAAAGGGATATATGTTTGAGCCAGAATGGGCAGCCGATGTCACGAGGAAGAGGGCGGACGATACAAGGAAACAACGAGCATCAAGGCCAAGTATCAAACAAGCAGACAAAAGAAAATGTTTCCTTAACGCCGAACCGGAGAGGCAGAAAAGCAAAGAAAACTAGTTTCGAGTGTGTATTCTGGTTTTTATATGTACTTCCTCTCTGAATAATACCTCTAGCACTAAGAGATATTGCAAAATACTTCCTAGGCTATTTAAAGGCATACCCACACTATCAGCTTCTCATTAAAGCACAGCAAAACAATGATTGGCTGCCAAATTTGCATTAGGACCAATAAAGTGTATTTTGATCAATCAAAATGGGACTATTTTGGCAACAGGGTACAGGCAATTGGCCAAAATACTTTATATTTTTACACTTTCTTATCTTATGGTGTTACAAAAAACACAGTGGAATAATGCAGTGGAATAATGGCCAAGGGTTACGCTACAGGGAAAGGAAAGGCCCTGCCCATTTTTTTGGGAAAAAAGCTCTGTTAACAATTACTGGGCCATGCCTCTCTTCTAAACCATGTTTTATTGTGTATTAAATTATTATTAATAACGGTTCAACTAAAACCTGGGAAAACGCATCAGACAACATGCAAACAACACAGAAGGTGATTCCGTGTTAGATGCTGTGATTTCTGATTCTGGTTTAGTTCTGTTTGAAACTTTATATTTTCTAAAAATTTTTGGAACTGCAAGGCTGCTGTTCTATAGACAGTTGTTCAGAGGTTAATACATGTAAAATGTACATGTTAAAAGACTGATTGTCTAGGGTGTATTGTATAGCTTCAATCATTTTTACCAACATTTAGCTTTAAAAGGCTTTGACAGTCACCTCATTCAAAGTCCAACTTTTTTTTTTTGGACAGTCCAAAAATAAAAAAACAGTGTCGCATTTAGGTTTTCAAAAAGTTCTGATGAGAAACCGGGATTTTTTTTTATCCGGCCTGAAAGTAATTAAATGTAGTACTATAGCTCCCCTCTAAAGGTCTTCTAGTTGCGCAATGCACCAATGAAATAAACTGGGGCCATAAACCAGATAAAAATGACAGAGGACTTGTTGGTCAATCATTAAAACATAATAGATGCAGAACTGACCGAAAAATGTGTTGATGTGTTGCGAACAATTCAGAAGAGGTGCTAGGATGCTGGATATCATGTTAAGGACAAACATCCACAAAAACAGAGACTCATATGCTTCTCCTTTGAGGAGGTACTGTTAAAGAAAGTTTTGTTGTATCTTTCTGCTCAAGTAAACTGTGACAGCAGTTTGACCTAATAAAGATTTCATAATTTAACATACTGTTTTCTGTAGTACATAATGTCGGCTCTCCTTGAAGAATTAATTATGTATATTAATTATGTATATTAATTAATTAACTTCAATTCAATTCAGTTTTATTTGTATAGCGCTTTTTACAATTGACATTGTCACAAAGCAGCTTTACATAGTAAAATTAATTAAAGGAGAAATCTAAACATTTTTCTACAACCCCCTACACATCCCTAATGAGCAAGCCCGTGGCGACAGTGGCAAGGAAAAACTCCCTCAGTTAACACAAGGAAGAAACCTTGAGAGGAACCAGGCTCAAAAGGGAAACCCATCCTCATTTTGATGCTGAATGATGGTGAAGCCATAAAATACAAACCATATAAGAAAATTTCATTACAGTCCAACATGTAGTCCGGTTGGGTATACCACAACTGTAATTCCTAAATAATTGCAGGATGAGAGTTTATATCACCAGCAGTGAAAAGTCATCTTCATAGTCACTTAGTGCAGATCTAAGCCCATATGGATCTTCATCAACAGGAACGAGGGGCTTTCAAGATGAGAACTCCAGCCAGCATAAGCACACCAGGACAGACCACAGGACTCACAGAGCAGAAGGATCCGGTGGATCAACACTTAAGTGCTGTATGTCTATAGGCATACATGCCACTTTAATAAAATATTCCACTTGCCATTATCTCGGGTTCAGGTTTCTTCTGTCATTGGTATGTTGACTCTAAGTTGATTCATTTAGATTCCAGGTATGTCTGTGGAGAGATGCTTATAGTGCAGACTGCAGGTCTTTTCACAATGAGCAGTGGAAGCTTTTGTATTTGACAGGCTAGCATATTTGTGGTCTGTTAGAATCCACTGCACAAAGCACATAATTATCTGTTTGTTTTGGCCTCTATAATGTTATTTCACTTCGTTGTCCTTGGGAATATTGTTGGTTTGTTGGTTAGTCTCCTTTCTGCCAGGGAAATGTAACTTGCAGACACTTGTCCAGGCTATTTAATTTCACATGTCTTATGTCCTTTACCCAGATTTTATGCAGTTTCACACAGTTGGGAAGTTTATAAAGCCTCAGAAGAAAATGCCTTGTAGGCATAGAGTGACAGTGTAAAACACAACAGTTCATTTTGGTAATTCTTTTTATAGTTGTAAGCAGTCCTTCAACAGTATGTCATGTACTTCCATAGCAAAACTTAAAATGGCAGATAGGGTCCCAATTTAATCCCATGATTCTTTGCAATAACATCATCATGCAATCAGTCAATTGATATAGACACTTACTTTAAGAGAATTTAAGAGATAAGAAGTGACCTAATAATATTAAAAAACAATAACAATACTTACTCATTTTCCATTTCTACTAGGGTTACTGGAGTCTATTTCAGATAAGCACTTGGTGAAGGTGGGGTTCACCCTAAACAGTATACCAGACCATTGCAGGGTCTTACAACACATAACCATTTGTACTTACATCCACACCTAAGGGCACCTTTGGAGCAGCTAATTAACCTAATGTTCATGTCTTTGGACTGTGGGAGGAAAACGGAGCACATAGAGGAAAATCATGCAAGCATAGGCAAAACACGAAAACTCCACACAAAAATGCCCAAGCCTGGGACTTGGACCCAGGACCTTCTTGATGTGACGCAGACATGCTAACCAATATGCCACCATGCCGCCAGTCCTAAGTAGTTTATTTGTAGTAAATCATTTCTTAGCTGTCACTAATTTATCATTAGCAGCCATGGTTGACCACAACCCTTGACCTAATGCAACCCCAATACATAACATAAAATGACCACAGGGACCTAAAGACTATATCTTTAAAAAAAAAAAAAAGCTGGCAGGATTTCACAGGTAAACTTAGGCACATCATTGGCCAGTCTGGCCAGACACGGACAGAGTGGACAGAGATCCGATCAGCCAAGTGCTTAAGTCACAGAAGCTACAGATCAAAGATCTGCTAGGGGGACCTTTGCGCGCCGAGAGTTTCGCCCTGGGTCAAACTAGTGTTTTCGCCGCCTAGCACGGAGCTAACGCCCCCTCCCGTCCTGGAGGAGCCCATGCAAGTAGGACGTGCCAAGTTAAGCCCGGAGGAGCGCCAATGCTGCCAGAGGGTGGGTGCGTGCTATTACTGTGGGCAGGCCGGCCATCAAGCAGATTCTTGCTTGGCCAAGGGATCCGGTTCACTGGGCCTATGGAGTGCACGGGTAAGCAGAGACACATGCACACATTTTTCTCCTCGTGCATTGACGGCTGTATCTCTGCTAATCAAGGGCAAAGCTATTTACATCCAGGCATTCATCGATTCGGGGGCCGATGTAAACCTCATGGATTACTCTTTAACTAGGAGGTTGGGCATCAAGGAGAGGCCACTCGCCCAACCAGTCACCGCCCGTGCGCTGAATAACCAGCTGCTAAGCCGGGTCACCCACAGGACAGATACCCTCCTCATGTCTATTGGTGGGGATACACCAAATCCATCACTTTCCACCTCCTAGATTGCCCACATCACCACCTCGTACTAGGGTTCCCTTGGCTGAGGGCTCACAACCCTCACATTACCTGGGAGATGGGGGTGATTAGGAGCTGGGACCCTGCCTGTAGTTCTTCTTGTCTTGCTTCACCCCATCTGTTCACGGATCCCTGGAGGGTAAGGCAAGCCCTGTATCGGAGTCGGGCTCCCTGTATGCCAAGCCTGATGGCCCGTCCCGCTGATACAAGTCAAGTTCTACTTCCAATCATGAGGGGGTAGCATCAAAGGAGGGCAGACCATGTAAGTTCACAGTGAGTAAGAAAAGACGCAAGAAGAAGAGGGCTGTAAGAGATAGCAGCTCTGAATCTGTTGTGGAATCAGATCAGAAATCACAGACCAAGGCAAAGACTGGAAAGAAGAAAAAGATGAGACGAAAGAAAGAAAAGCCATAGAAAGATTTTCCTTAGTCACGCTCACAGAGTTCATCTGAGTCTGAATCAGAATTCGAGGATAGGAAGGCCGTTCAAGACGTCCTGGAACATTCCCTCAGAAAAGGGACTTTCAGTTCCAGGAAGAGGCTTAAAGAGGTCCCTGGTGCTAGTATCAACAATGAGGGACATACTAGCAGGCGCAAACCGTCCCCTGAGAGCCGTCTAGTAATACCCAGCAGTCCCCCGCCACCACCCGAGATAGTTGAGGATGGCCCAGCCTATCTGGTCAAGAGTCTTCTGGCGGTGCACAAGAGGGGCCGGGGGAGACAGTTCTTGGCTGACTGGGAGGGCTACGGTCCCTAGGATCACTCCTGGATACCAGCAAGCTCTATCGCCGACCACACTCTAGTGGATGACTAATACAGACAGCATCCCGAGATACTGGGACCATCAGGAGCCGGTCCTAAGAGAGGGGGGGGGTGAACTGTGAGGTCCCGCCGTAGGACTTAGTCTTGTCTGTCTGTTTTGATCTGCTCTCTCCTCCATCGTGTGTGTCTTTGATTACAGGCTCCACCCTGATTAGCTCACCTGTTCCTCATCCCCACCGGAGGATAAAAGGGGGCTGCTTAACTTGTCCCGATCGCCAGATCGTCTTGGGCTGTCATTGAGTGAGCACTTGCGTCTTCACCGAGAGAGCTTGTGCCGTCATAGAGACAGGACGTATCTAATTGTACGCACCACGATCCAGCCGACAGTTCATAGTGTTCATGTACCATGTTGGCCGTGTTTCTAATAAAGTATTCGTGTTTTCACCTGATCTTATCGTCTCTGTCCTGCATTTGGGTCTATCTGTTCTTGGTACCAGCATAACAAGCTGAATAATATGGTGTTTATATGTAGAAAGGACAAAGGAATCCATCCCTAATAGTACTAGTAAATGTATTTTGGTTGTTGCTGTTCAAATTAAAAATAAACATAAGAAAAGAAACAATCATTTAGGGTATAGGGTTACATGCCAGGTAAAGGACCAGGGGAGCATTACCTCAACAGTCAGTGCAAAGGTGAACAGGGAAATTTTGGTCACATTTCTCATTCCACTGGGGGAAAATGAAGTTTTCGGGAACACCATGCATCTTATCAAAGCTTTGATCCAGGAAAGGCATATCAGTTCATTGACATGGCAAACAGTCAGATTTCAAATTGTTTATCCATAAAATTTGGTAAGAGCTTGATGAAGAATATTGTTGTTATTAGGAAACTCAACGGCTAAAACAAATTAGATCTTAGGAGGAGCAACAATAATTCGTACTAATCCTGATTTTTATCAGAGTATAGGGAGACTGAATGGAGAATATTGCACACTTGACAGACATTATGCCTTAATTTTTTGACAATTTTTCTTCCCAAAACATTCTCTGAACATTAGTTTTGTTTATGGAAACATTCACAGAACATTATTTTGAAAAGTTTTCTCAACGTTCGAGGAACATTCTCAACTTCACATCAAGAAGGTTCTGGATTCAGGTCCCGGGCTCAGTGAAGGAGTTTTTGTGTTTTCCCCATGCTTGCATGAGTTGCCTTAATCCAACTAGGGCCGTGGGGATTGTGGTACACCCTAGACAGCTCACCAGTCCATCACAGGGCCAATACACATGAAAGCACTGATGACCAGCTTCCAAATAATGCATAAATAAAAAAAATTAATAAAATTATATTACCTTTGGAAACTGTGGCACATGGACTAATCTAACTGATCACCAAGAAAAGGCTAAAGCCTAGTGCAAAATACTGCACTAGTAGGTAATTAACTGGACAGCCTAAAACAATGTGACACTGAATGTCTTTTTCTTTAATACTATATATACACACCTACCAGTGTAACATGGATAGTATTGTGGCAATTTGCCACAAAAGTAGTTTTTATGCATGGACAATCAGCAATTCTAAGCCATTTCACATGTACTGTATATTCTGTCAGCTGATTCAGTCAACAGTGGCACAGATTGCCAAAGTCCAAAGTCCTCTTTGCTATACTCCTTCACCGGGAAAATCACCCAAAGGTTCCCAGAACGAATTCATAGTTTTTCAAATGAATCTGGGCACTACAGATCAACTGTGTCAATGTTTCATTGGAAAACACTTTAACAGCAGAGGCACATTAGGTGGTGATCACACTAGAGGTACAAAAGAAAGGCAATTGACACAAGGTTGTTTTTTTTAAATTTGCACCAAGATGTTTTGCAGCTCCACATGCAAGCGGATATTTTGTGACTTCAATATGTATGCCATATTGGTTTATGGATGTCTGGTGAAAAAAAGTGAATCAGTTGTGTTTCATTCGTTTTTTGTTCTCAAATCGTTCACCTTTTTATTCATGCATTATAAGTGAAGGGAAAAACATACTAATATGGGTTTATAAGACCACTTATTTAGCTTGACATTAGTAATGAGTATTTAGTGGACGAATTTATGCGTCTTATGACCTAGATTGATTAAAGGCTGTTTTTGTGTCTTGAGTAAATGTCCTTGTTGTTGTCCTGTTCTGTATGTGCAACACAGCATGTTGTTGTTGATAGACAAGTCCTTGTGTGATGCTGTTATTCTGATATTCTCTTCATATATAGATATAGATCTAATCGTATATATTCATGCCACTGCTTAGTCTATCAGTGTTTCAGATGGCCACCTGTCCATTGTTTACCCTTTTTGTTTAAGGTCATGTATCATATATGACCTTGTTTTCTGCGTCTGTTAGGGGAGCTGCTTTGGCTGATCCAAGGCTTCCTCGCTATCCTGATTTATAAGAGACTCACACCCATGCCGATTTCAGATGAACATTTGCATTTCCGTCGTGTGATTGTTCTTTCGTTTCAAGCCGCTCCTAGATCCAGAGACTAGGGAGGAGAGGAGGGGAAGGCAGAACGAGAGGAACAGTTACAGGGTTTTCCAAATTACCCAACAATAAGCATGAATAAATAATGAACGAATGATGACAAAATATACGGAATATGACGGATGCCAGCAACTTTCCACGAGGAAGTCTCCAGCTTGTCGCTTTTTCTTGCAAACACAACTTTGCAATGTTGCAAATGCCACAAGACAAATTTGAGAACAATTTGAGAATGAAAAGCGACAGCCGTGAATTCCCATTCACATCCATCTCTTTTCTATTGCACCTCTAGTGTAATCACCCCTTAACATCTCTGGGGATGGTTCATATATCATAAGACAAATTCACTGCATTCTCCATTTTGATAATCCTTTTCAGATTATTTCACTGTGGATGTGGAGCCTATTCCGGGAACACTGGACACACACAATAATATCAAGGGGCCATTTAGTGTAGCCAGTACACCTACTTGCACATTTCTGGGAAGTGGAAGGATACACATGAGTGTAGGGAACACTTTTACAGACATTCCTCAGAAATGGTAACCAGAGCTTGAAGCTCTGAGGCAGAAACATTACCTGCTGTGCCACCATGCTGCACTCTGTGAAAATAAATAAATAAATTAATTAAATAGCAGGGGAAAAAAGTGTCAATTAAATTAAGCAGCCCAGCATGCATTTTGTCTTGAGCTTGATGACACAGCAGCATAAAATTTGCCTTATGGAAATCTTTCATTGTAGAAATGTTGCTTATTTTACTGCATAAATCACTCAGCATTACATTTATTATAACTGGCTTTAACAGGAAAGTAAAAGAAAGTTTTATTGTGAAATAATAGAAAAGAGAAACCAAGTGCGCACATCCAAACCCATCTAGCACCAATGAGTTTTCATAGGAGTTTCTCTGGAAGAGTGTCAATGTTTATTTTCTCTCTCCAGCTTTCTACATCTGGAAATGATTAAATAGATGAGTATAAAACAGATCTGCAGTGTGTTTTCATAGCTTGGAGCTTCAATATGGCTTGGAGTGTGTTGTGTATGGTGCTGGGGTTCTGTTTCCTCTTCACTACTCATGGGGAAGAAAATAAAAGCCATACAGAGCTTCAGAGATCCAAACTAGTTCCAGTCTCACTGACTGGACCTGAGGCAATGCATCAGGATGAGGTAAAAGCTGAACTTTTTCTACTGGATCCTTATCTGCTCTTACTTAATATGTACCAGGGATACGGCAGGCTCTTAGAGTGGGAGGGATGTCACGATACAAGTTTTAGTGTGTTTATGTGTTGGTGGGTGGGTGGGCAGTGTATTTATATATTTTGTGGCAGACCTAATGTCACACAAGCATAGCTATATTTGAAAATTTTTACCATTTTGAACATTTAGCTCTTCACTAGAAGAAAACAGCTTTTATTTAAAGACCTACCGTAGTTGTGTGTGTGTGTGTGTGTGTGTGTGTGTGTGTGTGTGTGTGTGTGTGTGTGTGTGAGTGTGAGTGTATGAGAGAGAGAAATAGAGAATTTGTGTTTTTGTACATAAATACTTTTTTAAGCTAACGAAGTAAGGACATTTTTGGGAAATGAGAACAATTTAGCTGGTCTTCACTTCTTCATAACACTACTTGAGTGTTAAGACTTGGATTTATGGTTCAGGTTAGAATTAGCTTTAGGATCAGGTTAGGGTTGGAGATAGGCATTTAGATGTAGTGATAAATGTTAAGGGGCTAAGGAATACATTATGTCAATAAATGTAGCCAAAAAAACAAAACAAAAACAATACGAACAAAATTACAAGCTTGGGTATGGTGTGTGTGTGTGTGTGTGTGTGTGTGTGAGTGTGTGTGTGTGCATTTGTGTGATAGGGTTTATTTGTATGTTTATCTTTATGAGGTGGGTAAATGGGTATATATTATCACTCATACATAGTATTTTGCAAGTGTTTATGCATTGAAATAAGTGCTGTTTACACTAAACCCTATTTAGATATGAAACACTACATATAAAACCCAATACTGGTGCTTTCCTTAGCAAACTAGTCAATCTATGATAATCAGAAGAATAGTACATACTTATATATACATTTTTACCTGACACAAAAGTAAAAGCCAAGAGATATATGATTGACATTATAAAATGATTATGTATTTTTGATGAGTTAAAAAAAATAGTGGTATGAGTGATGGATATTTGATGACTTGACTTGTGTGTTCTTGGCAGGCTGCAGTTCTTGGACTGGAACTAAATTATCAAAATCCTGACATCATGCAAATGGTATGACAGCTTAGGTGTAACTTGTAAAGATATGGTACAATACCTGGGAAAAGAAAGCTCCCTTCCTGATTTCCTCTTTCAGTCAAACTATTTACCAAATTTAACTGAAAACACTAGATGCACCCAGGCTTGATTACAGCTTTGTTGAATCTAAACATCATTTAAAAAAAAGAATGTTTTCAACAAAGTAGGCGGAAAAGTCACAACAAGCAGAAGACTGCAATTATGAAAAGACACACTGGAACTGATGAGAAGGAATAGAAATATAGCACTTTGGAAAGGGTTATAGAGCTATTTCGAAACATTTGGAACTTCAACAGACCACAGTAAGGGACATTATTTGCAGAATGGAAAACATTCTACAGTGGAAAATCTTCCGAGAATTGGCCAGGCTACCAAAATTCCTCTCAGAGCATTTACGTGGTTTATCTAAGAAGTCATAAAAGAATCAAGACAAGTATCTAAGGATCTGTCGGCCTTCTACTCCTCAGATAAGGTCAGCACTCATGATTTCATCGTTAAAGCAGACCATTGCTAACCAAGAGGAACATTAAGGCTCATTTCATATTTGTCAGTAAACACCCTGATATCTCCCAAGCCATTTAGATAATGTTTGCTTCTTAGAAGGCATGGATCCTGCTAGATTTGCTAACACTTCATTCCGCAGTAATAACATTGCACAAACAGTTACCATGGCAAGCTTAGTGTGATAATGTAGGAATGCTTGCTGACTAGTCATTATTCTGTGATGTGAAGCTTAAGTGTAATTGGCTTATGCAGCACAACAACAATCCCATTTAGCGGGACAACTAAAAATGTTTTTTCACAACAGTGTATTTAGATTTTTTTTACCCCGCTGTAAACTATATCATCATCTGCTTTTATCTTAGAACTATAAATCACGACTGCGTCGATATGCAGATAAGAAGAAAAAGAAACACAATGCAGGAGCCTTTTCCCCACTAAGTGTAAGGATGGTGCCAGAACATTCACATTTTTTAGCTTTCAACTCAATTGAGTGTTTTAAGAATTGTTTTTGATAACACCCTTGATTGATTATTCCCTTATTATTCTATCTTCCCTTTTCTATGTATACCTTTACAAAAGATGTCACAGGATGGAAAGAAAACGCATGTAAGTTGATTATTTTTCATTGATATTATATCATTGATATAATATGTCAAAGCTTGTAGAATTCCTTTACCCTGATTCGTGAGAGATTCTCATGTAATATAGTATATAAAGACCCATGCTAAGATGAAAACTATGGGGTCAATTTACCCAAATCTGTGTATGATGTGTTCATCAAACATTATGGAACACTGGAATAGCTCCATACCTCACTTCAACAAAAAATAGAAGAAAAAAAACACGATTGATTGGGATTAAGGCGGCACAGTGGCGCAGAGGTTAGCCTCACAGCAAGAAGGTCCTGGGTTTGATTTTCAGCTCGGGCGTTTCTGTGTGGACTCCGGTTTCCTCCCACAGTCCAAAAACATGCACGGTAGGCTAATTGGCTGTTCCAAATCACCCCTAGGTGTGAGT
>JAOUQZ010043590.1:0-12813 GCA_028564935.1 Neosilurus hyrtlii | reverse complement strand
ATATTATATTCGGGCACCAAGAAAAAACTACCGGGCACCAAAAATGAAAAATCACAAAAACAAGGTTGCCCGACCGGACACTAAGGCTCCAGAAGATTTTTCAAGCCCTGGTAGAGGTAATTCAGAATTTAACAGGACCCACTCATAATGCTGGCCACACTCTGGATTTAATATTAACTTTTGGATTAAATAATGAAAATATAGTCGCAGTTCCACAGTCGGAAACTATTTCAGATCATTATCTAATCTCGATTACAATGCATCTCAATTTTATCTACTATAATCTACTGCGCAGACTCTCGTTAATAATCTCTCAGAATTATCAACTATGATGATGGTGGATCACCATCAGACCCCACAGAACTCGATCAAGCTACCGAGTGCTTTGAGTCAAATTAACGTTATACACTAGATAATGTAGCTCTGAAAAGAAAACCAATCAGAGAAAAAAAATTGCACTCTGATATAATGATACATGCACACTAAAACAGAGCACCCAGAAATTTGAACGAAAATGGCGTCAAACTAATTTAATGGTATTCGAACTAGCATGGAACAAGAGTCTCCTTAACTACAACAAATGCTCTTAGTGCTTCTAAAGCAATATATTTCTCAAATCCAATAGAAGATGATGGAAACTTTTTACTTTACTTATTGAACCAGAGACCAGGAGACATTGGGTATCTTTCAAACAGAAGTTACTCTTTATTGAGAACTAACTGTAGGTTTGCTGTAGTCATCCAGGCCTGACGTAAGGCTCATCACTGTTAAATTTATACTTAGCAAGGAAAAAGGATACACTGAGGTGGAGACAATCTAAACAAAGCATGCAAATGCAGTACAGGAATCAGCCCTGTAAGAGAATCTCCCCAACACTGATCTCTTCAGCATGAAAGACCTCAACAGTGTCATTCAAATGTATAGGTGGTAATCCAATTTCCTGACAATGGCACTCAGACATTATCATAGAGACAAAAGCCACAGCCTGGCCTCGAGATTAGCATTTGCATTTAACTTATGGTCAGCAAGTACATACAGATAAAATGTTAATGTTTCAGACACCTGGGGCCTCATGTACAAAGACTTGCGTGAAATTCTTACTGAAAAATGGCGTACGCTTAAATCCAGAAAACGTCGTATGCACAAAAAATCCAGATGCATGAATCTGTGCGTGCGCATGAATCCAAGCACATTTCCTTTGAACATCTGAATCAACGTAGAATTGAGCGCACATGTAGGAGTACCCTACCCCTCCCTGTCCACGTCCTCATTTAAATATGCAAATAATATTTAAATGAACCCGGCACCGGAGATTCTCGTCTCGGCTGCCCACAACCAAAATCTAACCCAATCCCGTGGGGGAAGAGGAGTGGAGGTCCTCACCCAGCTTGAGCAGAGAGTTGTCGCAGTCAGAGGTGACACTGCTCTTTTAGGGGTGGTGGGAGCGCATGTGGGGGACTCCGATCACCCCCAAGCTCACAGCCCTGTAAGATAGAGGTTCATGTGGAAATGTGTGCATGCTATTTGGTTTGGCAAATTTAAACATGCCAGTACAAGAAAGAGGATATCCAAGACTTTGACTCATGTTTAAGTACGATTTATTTATTTTTTAAAACAGACAGTGAGACGGAAGACACGCAGCCACAGACTTGGGGAATTCTTCCATCATCCGGCGGCTCTGGCATCACAGAAATGGGGGATTTCTGCTGCCCGCCTGACTGGCCGTGTCCTCCTCGCGCTGTGCTGTGCAATCAGTGGCATAAATGACCGTCTGCTCACAGGCATCCACACAAATATTAGTGACTCAATAAATGCATTGGTGAATGGTTGAAATCACCATCGCTCACAGTGCCAGCTTGTAGTTCCCAACCATGCTGTCACACAGGGTGTAGGAATCGTGGTTGAACCAGGAAACCTCGCCACACTGTTAGTTCACTGCATTTGTGCATCACATGTGATCTGTACAGTAATGAAATGAAAATGCTTGTGCTTTTATAGCAATGTGTGTGCAGTCGACAGTGCCGATTACATTATGATTACATTACTGACTCTCGCTGCAAAATACACTTTAATCAACTCTGAGGACTAATGTTCACATTATAAACAGTTTTCTAGCATAATCTCTAAGTGTCGCCAAAGCACCAACAGCTGCAGAAACATGCGTACGCCAGCCATGAAGTTGGCGTGAGGCACCTCACATTTCCACAGACATTTTACTCTTGATACATCTGAACTTTTCTGTGGTAAGTGCGTACGCAATGTTTCTGTGCGTACGCACCCTTTGTACATGAGGCCCCTGGGCTGCCAGACTTGGTCTCCTTAAAATGTACAACCCAATATACATAACTCTTTCAGTTTTATATACTGTCATGTTGGAACCCAGATTTAACATTTTATAAATTTGTAATTCCACAAAGATAACAAATAATCTAAAATGCGTATTGAATATTGTTGCAGAATTAACCTGGAATAAGACCATATATAAAACGTGCAAACCATATACTTATCAGTATGAACTTTTTAAAATGTTAAATATGAAAATTTTAGTCAAAACATTGATTCCCAACTAGCAACTGGAGTGTTTTAGCCCCATTCAAGAGACAGAACAAATCTCATTAATTTCCTCATCATAAAATCATTAACCTGTGTGCTAGATCCAGTATCTACATGTTTCTTTAAACAGGACTACCAAAAGTAATCAACTCTGTAGTAAAGGTAATTAATTCTTCCATTAGTAATGGTTTTGTACCTAAATCCTTTAAACCTCATTAAAAAACCTGACCTCAACCCAAATCAGCTGTCCAACATCAAGCCTTCCTTTCATCTCCAAGATCTTGAAAAAGCTGTAGCGCAGCAGATATGTCCATATCATTGTAAGAATAACATTCAGAAAATGTATCATTTACGATTTAGGCCTCATCAAAACAGAGACAGCACTTGTTAAGCGGTTAAATGATTTACTGGTGGTCTCTGACCCCTGCTTGTGTTACTTGACCTTAGGGCAGCCTTTGACACTATTGATTATACGATTCTCCTTGACAGATTAGAAAATGTTGTTGGAGTTAAGGGAACGGCCCTCTCCTGGTTTAAATCTTATTTAACTGACCGTTATCAGTTTGTAGATGTAAATGGTGATTCCTCTGTGCGTTCTAATGTTAAGTTTGGTGTTCCACAAGGTTCTGTCCTAGGCCTGCTGCTTTTTTCTCTATACATGTTACTTTTGGAAAATATTTTTTGTGAACATGGTATTAGCTTTCATTGTTACACTGATGATACACAGTTATACATTTCAGATGAGAGACCAGTTAAATAAAGTTGACAAATGTGTAAAGAACATTAGACATTGGATGCTTACTAACTTCCTCTTATTAAACTGATAAGACAGAAGTACTTGTACTTGGATCACAGGCAGCTAGAAATAAGGTTTCTAATTATATAGTAAGTTTGGATGGTGTTTCAGTTTTGTCAAGTGTAGCAGTTAAGGATCTTGGAGTAATTATTGACCCTTGTCTTTCATTGGAAGCTCATGTAGATAATATTACTCAGATAGCCTTCTTTCATCTCAGGAATATTGATAAAATAATAAATATGGTGTCACTGCATGAAAAGAAAAACAAGGAAAAACTTGTGCATGCGTTCATTTTCTCGAGATAAGATTATTGTAATGTGTTACTGTCTGGATGTTCTAATAGGTGCAGAATTCAGCAGCAAGTGTCCTTACTAGAACCACAAGACACGAGCATCTCATCCCCATCTTATCTACATTGCACTGGCTCCCATTTAAAGTTCGAATCGAATATAAGTTGCTACTTTTAACCTATAAAGCACTTAATGGTCCTGTGCCACATTATCTTGGCGAACTTCTTGTTTATGATTTACGCCCCCTTAGATCAAAAGGTGCAGGCTGCTTAGTGATATCTCCAATACTGAGGACTACTGCAGGGGGCAGAGCTTCTTCTTACAAAGTTATGGAATAAACTTCCAGTTAATGTTTGGGACTCAGACACAGTCTCCATTTTTAAGACTAGGCTGAAAACTTACTTGTTTAGTCAAGCATTTTGTTAATAACCTTTTATTAGGTAAAGGAGTAGATCTAGGGTTTCTCAGGCATAGAGAGTTCTGGTAAACTAAGATGTTGCGATGCTGTTGCCCCCTCATCCTACACACTCTACATGCTCACCCAAGTCCGCTGACAGTGGAGTGGCTGATCTGATTTAAATCAGCGTGCGGAAGCCTTTTACATGCCATATGCTTGACCATCGGGGGGACAATGCTGCATAAGGTAGGCTATCATAAGTTGCGAATGCAGGCAACAGGCTGGGCATTTGTTGGTATAAGATATACCTAGGTTCAAAGTACGCTTGAAATTATGTTCAACTTATGAGCAACTTACAATTAACATGTGTGAACAAAAACTTTTCTACAACTTATAGCCCGCGTATGCAGAATGTATGAGCCATACAACTTTCGATGATCTTGCTGTACTACAACGTATACCAGTCTGCTGTAATTTACACAAAACTCAACCATAACTTAATCGACATAGCGTATTTGCCAAACTTCTCATACATCAGCATACTCTGCCTAAATAGCCACTGTGTGACAGGGACTTAAGAAGAAAGAAATTGAGAATTTTATGAGTTTTTATGAGTGGTGATAATTTGCATGAGGTGCAAGACTGCATGTAGGATGATTTCTGCACTCTGGTTTATGAGTTTAAAGAAGCAACTCACCAAGTGTGGGATCTTTTGTCAGAGGATGAGAATGAGGATAACAATAACTGGGTTGAACCTCAGATGCTGACAGTTGCTCAGTTTTCAGAAAAAGTTGAAAAATTGATGGTTGCTTTGAATAAATGCCGTCAGAGAGTCCAGCTCCATCCTCACAATGTTACTGGCCTTGTGGATCAGTTTGTTTGCGTTTGCAACAACCTAGCATGCAACAGCATAGAGGATGGCGCTGGCAACAACACTCAAACATCCTGAGCAGTGTTCGGCAGATGTTAAACGACCTTAGCCACTTAAAAAAAATAGAGATGGCTCTGGCCGTTTAAAGTAAAGTGATGTTCAGTAGTGTTCTTTACCCAGTCCAGTTTATTGTAAATATGAACTCCAAGGTATTTGTAATCCTTCACCATTTCGTCATGTTGATGCCCTTGATGGAAACGGGCTGCTGGTGTTTTGGATCTAAAATCTACAATCAGTTCCCTGGTCTTTGTTACATTAAGCTGCAGATGATTCAGCTCACACCATGTGACGAAGGAGTCCACAGCATCCCAATATTTTGCCTCATCACCTCCACTGATACATCCAACTACAGCAGAGTCATCAGAAAACCTCTGAAGATGGCAGTTCTCTGTGCAGTATATGAAGTCAGTTTTGTAGAGGGTGAAGAAAAAAGGGAAGAGGACAGTCCCCTGTGCTGCAGGCACATATACTGTGGTCTTCCAGTCTCGTAGCCCACAATCCAGGACACAAGAGAGGCATCCATCTGCACCGCTGTCAGCTTCTCACACAGGAGGGTCAGCCTGATGGTATTGAATGCACTAGAAAAGTAAAAAAAAACATGACCCTCACAGTGCTCGCTAGCTGGTCCAGGTGGGTGTCGACACGTTTAAGCAGGTAGATGGTGTCCTCGATTCCAATACGAGGATGGTAAGTGAACTGAAGGGGGTCCAGTACGAGTCTCTCGCTGGGCTTCATGACATGCGAAGTCAGTGCCATGGGTCTGTAATCCTGGGGGCCATGGGGTCTTTGGTACAGGAATGAGACATGATGTCTTCCACAGCACTGGGACCCTCTGTAGACTCAGGCTCATCATGAAGATGTTGTGTAAGACTCCATTGAACTGGGGGGCACAGGATCTCACCCCATCTAGTCTTTTTGCCTTGCTTGGGTGGAGTCTTCTCAGCTGTTTCTCAACCTGATTATAGATGAAGTTAACAGGTGGGGGAGGAGGATTATCAGGTCCATCTGAGGAGGCAGAGGTTCAGTAAGAGGAAGGAGGGAGAGAGGGTGGTGGTTTCAGGGTTGCTCCTGACAAGTTAGAAGGGGGCTAAGCTGTAGCCGCAAAGTCAAATCTGTTAAAAAAACATTCAGCTCGTTGGCTCTGTCCTCACCGCCCTCAGCGCCTCTGCTGTTGGATGGCCTGAAACTAGTGCTGGTCTTCATACCACTCCAAACCTCTCCCATGTTATGTTATGTTGGAATTTCCACTCCAGCTTTGTCCTGTAATTGTCCATAGCCTTCCTGATCTTGAGTCTTAGTAAACTTTGGATCGTTCTCACCTCCTCTCTTTTGCCAGCCTTGAATGCCCTCTTCTTGTTGTTAAGGAGGGCTTTAATTTTTTTTGTCACCCACACCTTGTTATTTGGCTAACAGTAGACTGTCAGTGCTGGGTGCCAATGTGTATCAGTACAGAAATTTATGTAGTGTGAGATACACTTAGTGGGCCCATCAGTGTCCTTACCGTAGGGCTCAGAGGGCGCTGGCCAGTCTGTCACTTCAAAGCAGCCCTGTAATTTCTCCAAGGCCTCCTCCGAGACCATCTCCTAACAGTACTTGTAGTCACAGGCTGCCTCTTCACAACAGTCACATAGCATGAAGAAAGATGAATTTAGTTGTGGTCTGATTGCCCCAGTGGGGAATGGGGGAGGGAACTGTAGACATACTTAGTATTTGCATACAGCAGGTCTAAAGTTTCCTCCTCTCTGGTGGGACAATCCACGTACTGCACGTAAGTTTGCCAGTGTAGTGTTCATGGTGACATGGTTGAAGTCACCCGAGATCACAATATAAGCACTCGGGTGCTGAGTCTGTAACCGGGCTAAGGTAGCATGAAAAGTGTCACATGCAGCAGTGGGGTTGGCAGAAGGAGGAACATAAACAGCCACTAAGATGATATGGGAAAATTCCCTACGCAAATAATGTGGTCTGAGTCCAACAGCACTCACTTCAATGTGCAGTCCACAAGTCCCCTCTTTGATGGTCATTCTGGCAGGGTTACACCAGTGGTTATGACAAGAACGACAAGCCCCACTCCTTTCCACTTACGGCTTGCAGTTTCTGTCATCCCGGACAGTGTGAAAGCCCATGGTAGCTAGTGCTGTCAGCTCGTCCATTTTATTTGCCAGTGACCTCACATTCCCCATTATAATAGACAGGAAACATGGCTTGTACCTTTTCCTCTCTCTTGTACTGCCACCTCCCTCTTCCTCCTGTCCTGCTCCTTTGCATCCCCAGTGTGTTTTCCTCCAGATTTCAGCCGGTAAGTCTGTGGTTCTGTTCAATAGTCTGGCCGGCTTCAGGGCGATCAGCTGGTCCCTGGAGTAAACAAAGCGTGTGGTATGTAGTTGCTGCGCTGTGGTCCGAACTCTCCATAAAAATAAAGGTTCTGCAGAGATAAAAAGTACAAAAACTGTCTCAACCCACATCTTGAGAGGGCAGCCACTTATGGACAATAAAACAGTTGAAGTAAGAAATAAGAGTTAAAAGTACGGGAAGGGCAGGGGCAACTGAAAAGGCTACATGTCCGTTAATGCATGCACACCATGAAGAAGCTGTCTAAACAAGTCAGGGACAATGTTTTTGTAAAGTATAAGTCAGGGATGGGTTATTAAAAAAATATTTCCAAATCTTTGATGATCCCCAGAGCACTTTCAATTCCATCATCTTCAAATGGAAAGAACATGGTATTAACATGGTATTATCATTACTTAGAGTAAAAATTAAGAAGGCACGTTTTGAGTTTGCCAAAAGGCATGTGGGTGACGTCCCAAATGTATGGAGGAAGGTGCTCTGGTCAGATGAGACTAAAATCTAACTTTTTGGCCACCAAGGAAAAAGCTATGTCTGGTGTAAACCCAACACATTTTTTCATCCCAATAGCAACATCCCCACAGTGAAACATGGTGGTGGCAGCATTATGCTGTGGGGAAGTTTTGTAGCAGCAGGGTCTGGGAAACTGATCCATGTCGATGGAAAGATGGATGGTGCTAAATACAAGGATATTCTTGAGCAAAACATGTTTCAGTCTGCCTGTGATTTGAGACTGGGATGGAAGTTCACCTTCCAGTAAGACAATGACCTGAAGCATACTGCTAAAGTAACACTCAAGTGATTTAAGGGGACACATTTAAATGTGTTGAAATGGGATAGTTAAAGCCCAGACCTCAATCCAATTGAGAATCTGTGGACAGACTTGAAGATTGTGTTCACAAGCGGATTCCCTCCAACATGAAGGAGCAGTTTTGCCTTGAGAAATGGGCAAAGATTCCACTGGCAAGCTCAGAGACTTATCCAAAGCGACTTGCAGCTGTAATTGCTGAAAAATGTAGCTCTACAAAGTACTGACTTTAAGGGGAGGGGGGGGGGGTTTGAATAGTTATGCACGCTGAAGTTTTGAACTTCACAATTAAAAAATAATAATAATAATAAATAAAATTCTTTAAAAGTTGTAGGCATGTTCTTTAAATTCAATGATTCAAATCTTCAAACAATCCATTTTAATTCCAGGTTGTGAGGCAACATAACAAAAATTGCAAAGGGGGGGTGAATACATTTGCAAGGCACTGTATTGTGTCTAGTTGCAGGACAAGCCAATGACTAGAAGAAGAATTCTCTCTGCCGTAAATTCCATCTATGACCCTCTTGACTTCATGGCACCAGTGGTGCTTCCTGCTAAGCACGGAGAAGCAGGGATGGGATGAAAAAAGCAGTGGAAGCAAGGTTAGTCAATGGTGTAATTGGCTGTAAGATGTCACTCTCCTCAGACTTCTGCATACACAGATGTGTTAAACCTATAGATTTTGGACACACCGCAGAAGCACGGCTGCATCTTTTCGGTGATGCAAGTGAAAACGCTTATGGTACAGTGTCTTATCTGGTGCTAGTCAGTGATGAAAAATCTAAAGTTGCAACACTTAAACAGATTACGATTCCAAGACTTGAGTTATGAGCAGCAGTCATTGCAGGGAAAGTGGACAAGATGTTGTGAGAGGAAATGCAAATTCGACTTTAGCCATTTCTTTTCTGGACTGACAGTACAATTGTTCTTGGGTACATCTACAATGAGGCAGCTCACTTAAAAACCTCTGTGGCAAACAGGATTACCCTCATATGGGAGGCTACCAAACAAGAACAATGGCAGTACATCTGAGCATCAGAAAATCCTGCGGATCATGCCACAAGAGAAATGAAAGTGAGCTTGATCCAACGGGAAACATGGATAAAAATGATCCCCAGTTTCTCTTATAGCCAAACGGCCAGCGAGACAATATAGTGTTAGTCAAAATCTGCCAAATTATCCTGAGGTGAAAAAGATCACAGTGAATTCCATCACCATTGAAGAAAGTTCCAATCCTGTGGACAGGTCGCTTCAGACTACTAAGAGCAGCTGCATGGCTTTTGAGAGCAAAGGAAACACTGATTCACCTAAAAAATAAAGTAAAAAGTAAAGAATTACAACACTCCATCTGTGAATCAGAAAAGGATCCAGAGTGTTTGTGCATCAATCCCTGAACAAGTACTAATCAGATATGGAATCAGAAATCATCAGACACAGTCAAAATAGTAGCATCCTGAAGACATGAGGGCTCTTCAGACCAGGTAACATGACAAAAGAAACACTGTATACGTATAACGCTGTATAAGTTTTACCCTTCAAGAGGGCATCTTGAGAGTAGGTGGACAGTTAAACAAAGCTGCAATGCCACAGAATGCAAAGCATCCAGCTATTTTCTTAAAACACTCCAGAGCTGCGCCTCTCATCCTGCAAGATGTTCACAGAAAAATTGGACATTGCGGGTACAATTACATGTCTCTGATGAGACAAAACTTTGATACCTCAGGAAACCTCAGCCATCAGGAGTTCATATCAGAGTGTATAGCCTGTAGAAGATTACGAGGTCAAGTTGGAGAACAAAACAAACAAACAAACAAACAAAAGTCACATCTCCCAGAGGATTGTCTTTTGCTAGACAAACTGCCTTTCATGAATGTAGGTGGTGATTGCTTCAGACCCTTTGATGTGAAACAGGGCTAGGCAGCTGTCAAGTGGTATGGTGTACTGATTAACTGTCTGACCATCAGGGCAGTGCACATAGAAGTGGCAGGCAGTCTCGACACCAGCTCCTGCATTAATGCCTTTACTGTTATATAAGCAGAAGGCACAGGTTGCCATTTTGCTCTCTGATAATGGCACAAATTTTGTTGGTGCAGAAAAGGAATTAAGAGAGAGTCCACCGAGAACTTGGATCACACAAAAATTGAAAGGACTATGCAGAAATGAGGCATAAAATGGATTTTCAACAGCCATGCTGCCTTTCATCAAGGAGGAGTTTGGGAGTGGCAAATTCACAAATTATAAAAGATTCTTGGCACTTTATTGAAAGAACAGGCTCTCACAGACGACAGTCTCCCAACTCTCAAGTGTATGAATGGTCAGCCAATCACAAGCACCTCTGATGAACCAAATGATATTGAGCCTTTAACACCCAATCATTTGTTGCTGATTAAAATACAGACCAGTATGCCACCAAGAACTTTCATCAGTATACTTGAAGGCAATGGAGGCAAGTGCAGTATCTTGCAGATTTGTTTTGGGTCAGATGGACTCATGAATACTTGCCTTTCCTCAAAGAACACCAAAGGTGGTCATGACTGAGAAGAAACGTCAACCAAGCTGTGCTCCACACCACATCCTCAGGGTTAAAGTTTCTTTTTTTTCCACTGAGTAAGACTGCAAACCAAAAACACTACGCTGGAGCAACCTGTTGACCTGTGCAAGAAACCATGTAAAGAAAAAGAGACATATATACGAGACATTAAAAAAAATTGATTGATGTTCAGTAAATGCTATTGGTTGATATAATTTGATAATTGTTTCAATTTATGGTTCTTTGTGTTTGAGTTGAATAAATAATGCTTAACCATCCTGATTAATCATTATAGGCTGGTAAAAGCAATAATTCAATGAGAAAATTTCAGTTAAATAATATTATAGCTTGGATTTATAGTTTATATTTTTCAGTCTTTATGCAAATTTTTAGAAAATTCACTTAGTGTGTGTTTAAATGACATCACCATCAGCTGAACTAGTGTTAATAAGAGCTGAGATAAGAAAGGGAGCACAGTTTTTCTACTGGAATAAATGAACAATTATGGATGCCATCAAAATTTTCTTTAGTAAACATTTAACCATATTACATCTCTTTTTTTTATTCGCGTAACAACACTTATCTTTCCTTCAGCTCAGTAGTGGCTTTAGTAGAATAGGAATGATCACATGCCTTTTCTGTAGGAGAAATGGATCATGAGACTGCGATTATTATCAAATTAATGTCACAGGTGTCTTTTTAGAGGTTTTATTAGCCAGTCTTTGGCAAAGGACGCCCTGAATCTGTGCCGGACACAATGAGACCTCAAGACTATTAAGACATATTGAAGCTAAACCACCTGCAAGGTTTCAGAAAGCTCAGCCTCAGTTACAGGACATGGGACCTCTGACAGGATATAATGATCCAAAACACACAGCTTAAAGCACTTAAGAGTGGCTGGAAAAAAACGTTCCTTCAATGACCCACAGTGAGCCCTGATCTGAATCCTATTGAACATTTATGGAAGTATATCGAAAAAATGCAATGTGGGCAAGGTACTTTTCAAACCTGAGACAGCTCGGACAGTTTATTCACAAATAGTGTGTTACCAGATGAAGAAATCTCACTGAGTGCTACTGTGATCGCTTGTTAGCAGTGATTGCAGCTTAAGTTTGTACAACAAAATATTAATTTAAAAGATGACATCTTTTTTTGCCCATGCAATTTTTATTTGTTTTATTGTGTAAAATGTTTGTATACAGTAAAAATGAGACACTATATCCACATCTCTATCTCCAGACACTGTGAGCTCCTGGTTTACCTGATTAATACACAAAAATGTGTGAAAATGAAGTTGAAAATGAAGTTGAAACATGCATGACCTTTTTGGTTCTCTTTTGCACATCTCTCTCATACCCTTTCTTGAAAATTAAAGAAAATAATTGACTTGGGACATTGTCACACTGGAATCTCCATAGCAAGAGGACATTGCAAAAGCACTCTTTACAGTGAAATACAGTGAAATATGGTGGTCGTGATGATGATAGTATCACCTCTCACCCTCTGATTTCTCAAGATGGTATATTACATTGTGTCAACGATAATTATACATGATCTATGCTTTTTCACTCTTATCCTCAGTCTGATCGTTAGCATGTGCATGTTCTGACTTATCTGGCCAACATGTGTCACAAATACTGTGATTACCTGCAGGCATATGTTAGCTGAACATTCTGATATTTTGTCATCCTGGTCAACTTAACTTAATCTTTTACTCTATGAAAATTTTAAAAGGAAAAAAAAAATAGTAGAACCAGTCACTCCTTTTCCTCATGATAATCAATAAGGATAAAAGTATTATTAATCATTGTAATGGCCAGATCGGGGTAGGAACCCATCGCTGGCGGAACCACCAAGTGCAAGATATGTGACAAGCCACTAAGTCACAGAAGATGACCCAAATGCAGAGAATGAAGGTTAAAGTCAATGACTTGTTGGCAGAGGGTGTACAAAAAAATCCCAAGAAGGTTCAAAAACTCTCAGAAGATAAGCAGTCAAAAAGTATCCAACAAAAACCCAGAAACAAGTCGGGTTTTTAAAAAAAACACACACACAATACCCCCCCCCATCCATAGTAGCCCTGCTCGCCATGCACTACCTGGCACGCCCCCCAAAAGTTGTTTATGTGTTGTGTTTCTTGTGTTTCGGTGTCTAAAGTG
>JAOUQZ010043589.1:0-12815 GCA_028564935.1 Neosilurus hyrtlii | reverse complement strand
AGTCGGCTGATATGGGCGCCAGCCTCCCCGCGACCCTAAGTAGGAATAAGCGGTTCAGAAGATGAATGAATGAATGAGTCTACCTGCTGAATCTTTTTAAACTTTCTGTTTTTTTTCAGCCATTTGTTGCCCCATGCCAACTTTTTTGGGACCTGTAGTAAGCATCAAATTTGTAATGAGCTCATTTTGTGCATACAATTTAAAGATTTCTCAGTTTAAACATATGCGATGTTATCTATGTTGTAAATAGAATATTGGCTCATGTGATTTGAAAGTCTTTTAGTTTTCAATATATTCAAATTTAAAGAACGTCCCAACTTTTCCGGAATTTGGGTTGTATTTTTTGATGAAATAAAAGAAAAAAGTGCAAAAACAAGCTGTTAATAGCTTATATTTACATATTTTACCAATAACACAGACTGTTCATTTGAGCTGTGCACTTTGAGGCGAGCTAACGGAGCAGAGCTTCATATGTGCTGTGGAGTTAATAGGAGTGTTTTTAGCATTAGCCTTCCGGGCACTGTAAAGGAAAACTAATTTTAAAAATTGTATAGACTAAAAGGAAATACAAGAAAAAAAGATTTTTATGGTTTATTTTCCCATTTTTTAAAACGTGATGATGATGATGATGATGATGCCTGCTTGAGTGATTGTGACAAACTGTGAGGGTCTGTCATTCTGATCCAAGTATTATGCACTCAAAGTAATGATTAGTAATCCTAAGAGGACCAATCAGATCGTGACATACTACATGGGAATGCCGCGATCTGATTGGTCCTCTTAGGATTACTAATCATTACTAATCAAAATGGGAAAATAAAAAAATTTTTTAGCTTGTTTTTCCTTTTAGTCTATACAATTTTTTTATTTAGTTTGCCTTTACAGTGCCCAGAATGCTTATGCTTAAAACTAAAAGGATTTTTTAGTTCAGCAATTACAATTGACACACAACTGCTAACTCTCACATCATGACAGCGACCAGCCAGGGAGAGTAAGGAATCACATGTTTCCTCCAAGACATGTGAACGCACAATGTAATACACTTGAAGTAAAGTGCAGTCTACCCTCTTCGGCATGCATGACCTCACAGACAACCATGATTAGATATTGCTGTTGTGACTGTCAGACTGACCGATTAAATTAATAACCGGGATCAAGTTAGTGGTAAACAGGTTCGAATTAATTATCTGTTACATTATGTGTTGCTGATTAAATACTTTGAGTAGCTAAAGTAGTAATTATTATTATTGGTTGGCTGTTGACATTTTCACTGTTTTTGTTTATTAGCCATACTTTTACCTCAATATACTTTGGAATTATTATTTTTTTGGTTCTCGTTATCTACAATGCATTGTTCAATACATTTTCACCAAAAAGTTAAAGATAAGTAATTTTTGTTAACTTCTTTTTATCAGGAGTCCTTTTAGACAAAAGTGTTGGTGTATAATCTTGTGTAAACAGCCACCTTAAGTGTAAACTTGCACCTTTATAGCGCATGGTTTACTTATACTTCTGTGCAGTGTGTGTGTGTGTGTGTGTGTCTTAAGATAGAATGAAAATAGAAAAGAAATACAATAATCAGCCACAACACTCAGAAGCCTGATAGGAAAGTAAACACCGGCCATCGCATTACAATGGCACCTGCAATGGAGCGAGACACACCAGGCAGCGAGACAGCCAGTCCTCAAGTCAATGGGCCAGAAGCTAGGGGTACGACGGTCAAGTGCACAGCCACAAGCAACCTTCTGTTTCATCCGTATTAACTTTACAACAATTTGTGTCATAGTAACCAATCCGTAAGACTGGACTCTGAGAGCGAGCATTTGTGCCCCATGCTTATCAATGAGCCTTAGTTGCCCATGACTCTGTCACTGGCTGTCCTTCCCCAAACCAACTCTGGCAGGTACCAACCATACAAATTATGAGCATTCCACAAGATGTGTCATTCCAAAGAGTCTCAGACCCCAGCATCCATTTACCACATTCTTGCCCTTTCCAAAATTGTACTGAAACTGACATTCCATACTTCCCCTGTCCCCAATCAACCCAGAGAACTCCCTGCTACCCAATGCCCAAAACATCATCATCACAATGTGCATACATATGTCCACCCCACACATATAATTGCCACATGTTTTCCAGAGTTGTTTTTTTCTACCCCCTTTTGTATTGTCGTTGGCTTGGTGGGCAGGCAGGCGGCATGACAATAACTTTTTAGGGGCCAATGCTTGGCTCATGCACAAGCCAGCTTTCTAAATTTTTGCATAGAAATTCCCTATGGCCTAAACCTGGGCCAGGGGTAGCTAATTTGCATATGTGACCTTTGGCCTTGGCACAGTGACCTTGAACATATAAAGTTTGTCCCCGCCATTGCTTGGCTCGTATGCATGATAGCTTTCAGAAATTTTGCATAGTGAGAGACATGTAAAAGAACCATTGCTATCGCTCGCAAAGAGTAGGCCATTGGGATAGTGTTTCTGCCCTGCAATGGCCAGGTGAGTAGTCCAGGGTGTACCCCGCCCTCACCCAAAATCAGCTAAGATGGACACCAGCTTCCCTGCTATTCTAATTAGGATTAAGCGGTTCAGAAAATTAATGAATGAGTCATCATCATCATCATCGATTGAATATGTAATAGCATAAAACTACACAACAATAAAGAAGGTTTTCTTTCCAGATTTAAGTTTATTAATTAATGAAACGGGACCACCCTTCTCTGAAGGTTGTTATTGTTAATCTTATTTGATTTTTTATGGAGGCAGATATTTTTTACATTGATATATATTCTACAAGGAGATTCATAAATCTCAACTAACTAGTGGTTAATATTAAGAGACTGCTTATCTTTCCAGTTAACAATTACAGATTTCTTGGTGATGGTTAGAGCCACAGGTGTAGGTTTAGTTTGTTTAGATGGACGCTCAATTACCATTGTATCAGAGAGTAAATATAAATTAAGGGATAAGGATCCTGCAGCCCAAACTAGATGAAAGCTTCTGTGTGACAATGTGCCAAAAATGCTGGACTACTGGAACAGAGCCATAAGGAATAAAGATATGTATCTGTCGTATTTTGAGGGCATTGAGCACAATTCTGACAAATCCTATTTTATATATTTTACACTGTGTAATTTGATTTATGTGCAAAATTTTGTACTGGATGATTTGAATATTGGGTCAGTCCATATGAAATCACCTAATATTCAGGTGGCCACCTGACCCCCTCAGATTTTTCACAAACTTGAAGTACATTATATATGATGGAAACCAAAAATTTCAAGGCTTTTGTTTATGTTTATAGCCATTTGAAGTAGGCAGGTGGGGACTTTCAATTTTCAACCATTTTCAAGCTTCCATAACTATTAAAAAACAGAGGAGGTCTGAAATTTTTAAAATAATTTCACAGGCATCTGTAGTCTTAAATCACAGAAATGTAGTCACAGAAATGTGAAAATATTTACTTTACATGTTACAGAAAATGACAAAGCTGATAAAATGCCACTTTTGGCCTTAGTGATATAGTACCTTTGGTACTATATGATGGCTACGTAGTAAATGGATCAGTGTAAAATGAAGGTGCTATGTTGTGTTATGTGTGATTTATGAAGAGCTGAAAATCAAAAATATCTGACTGACCTTTGTATTCTATGGTCAGTATCTGCATTTTAGATAAATCACAAAATAACAGGAACCATGTGAAAGTACAGGATTTATCCTAAATTTTGACACCAAGCACAGCTTGCTTCTATGAATCCTTCTTTACTAAATGTTCAGATGAAATATCCATGTTTTCGCCCTCATATTTTAGCTATATGACAGAATATTTAGTAATTATAGAACTTTTAGTGTTATGGTAACAACCCAGAAGTAAAGTAGGAACCCAAAAGCACACCCGGGGGCAAAAAGGCAGTTAAATATTTTTATTATGTATGGAGGGGGGAAGGAAAAGGGAACCATAGTCCTGGGATTGAGCTAGGAATCCGTGAAGGGTGTTAGGCTGGAGGCTTGGTGCTTGCCGAGGAGGCTGGGGAGCAATCTTTTAAGAGAACATGTCCACGTAGCAGAGACGGGGTGAAAACGCTGGACATGTAATCCCGGAAGAGTGTGCGGCCGCATAGCAGAGATGGGGCGGAAGTGCTGGGCGTATAATCCCTGAAGAGTGTGCGACCACGTAGCAGAGAAGGGGCGGAAGCGCTGGGGCTCATGGAGCCACTAGAAGAAAGGAAAGACAGCAGGAATTAGTCACAGGTAGGATATTCACCACTACTAAACTGAAACAAAAGACTCCACACAAGGAAACATTCCAAAACCAAGGCAATCACCACAGTACCTCCCCCTCAACTGACGCCTCCTGGCATCCTTCCAGGCTTGTCCGGTTGCTCCAAGTAAAAAATCCCTAATCAACAAATTATCCAGGATGAGCAATATCCCTCCCAGTCCACTAGGTACTGAAAACCCTGTCCTCAGAGACTGACGTCCAAAACCTTGGACAAGGTGAAGGCAGGGTGGCCGTTGATGATCCGTGGGGGCGAAGTGGGTACGGCCGGAGGGCTTAGGTCACCGGTTTGAGAAGGGGCACGTGGAAAGTGGGGTGGATGTTGTGGGAGTCCGGGAGCTTTAATTTCACAGAAGTAGGGTTGATGACTTTAACAATGGGGAATGGTCCAATAAAGTGTGGTGTAAACTTACATGATTCAGTTTGGAGGGGGAAATCATGGGAGGAGAGCCACACCATACTTATATACATACGATTATACTCGATGAAGTTCAGCCAGCTGCTTTTTCCTCTCCGCCGATCAAGTGAGAGCTGCTTGGATGTTCTTCCACACTTCTCACACCCGCCTTGGTCAGAAAAAGGTGGCGGGCGTTGGAAGCCATAACATGCCATGAATGGGGACATATCTGAGGCAGAGCTGGTGAGGACGTTATGAGCATACTCAATCCAAGGGAGGTGAGAACTCCAAGAAGCAGGGTGGGGGGTGGTAACACACCGGAGAGCCATCTCCAGGTCCTGGTTAGCTCACTCTGTCTGGTCGTTGGTCTGCGGGTGGTACCCTGAAGAGAGGATGGCTGCAACGCCCATCGCCTTACAAAACTCTTTTCAGAGCGGAGATGAAAACTGAGGAACTCTGTTGGAAACAATATTCCTGGGGATGCCATGTAACTTAAACACATGGATGACAAGGAGATTAGCAGTCTCGAGGGCAGAAGGCAGTTTATGGAGAACAACATAATGCACGGATTTGGAGAAACGTTCAGTGATAGTGAGAATGACTGTATTACTTTCAGAGTGTGGTAGACCAGTGATGAAGTCTACAGCGATGTGGGACCAGGGCCAGAGCAGACCAGCGGGGGGTGGGGTGGGGGGGTTGATGGGAGGTCTTGACTCTGGTGCAGACAGAGCAAGCCAAGATGAACTCCCGGGCATCCTTGGCCATACTGGGCCAACAGAAGTGCTGCTTGAGGAAAAGGAGGGTGTAGTTATTCTTGGATGGCAGGACAGCTTGGAAGAGTGCCCCTACTGAAGCCCTTGGTGATGATGTAGTCCAAGAAGCTGACCGACATGGCGTGAAACTTGTTTATCTCAAGTTTGATGAAGAGACAATTCTCGAGAAGGCGTTGGAGAACCAGTTAAACATGTTGCCGATGTTCCTCGAGAGAGCGTGAGAAGATTATATCATCAAGGTATACAAAGACAAACCGGTTGAGTATGTCTCGCAGGACATCGTTCATGAGGGTTTGAAAGACGTGAGACCAAAGGGCATAACCAGGTACTCGAAGTGGCCCAGGGGGTTGTTGAAGGTGGTCTTCCATTCATCCTCCTCTCTGATGTGGATAAGGTAGTAGGCGTTGCTTAGATCTAACTTAATGAAAACCTGTGCATGACAGAGGGGCTTGAAGGAGCGGTCAATGAGAGGAAGAGGTTATTTACGGTGATGTTGTTAAGACCTCTGAAATCAATGCAAGGGCGAAGAGACAAGTCTTTCTTCACGAAGAAAAAAACAGCACCCAGAGGAGAGGAGAAAGGTCGGATGAGTCCAGCGGCTAGGAAGTCCTTGATATAATCCTTCTCTGGGCGAGACAGGTTGTACAGGTGGCTGGATGGTAGGTGGGCCCCAGGAAGAATGTCAATGGTGCAGTCATAGTAATGGTGGTGGTGGGGGGTGGGGGGGTAGTGCCTGGTCCTTACAGAAGACTGGGGCAAGGTCAAGGTACTCATGGGGTACCTTAGAAAGGTCAGAAGGTGC
The DNA here is from genome assembly GCA_028564935.1 of Neosilurus hyrtlii. Classification (NCBI taxonomy): domain Eukaryota; kingdom Metazoa; phylum Chordata; class Actinopteri; order Siluriformes; family Plotosidae; genus Neosilurus; species Neosilurus hyrtlii. Next base: position 6,568 of record JAOUQZ010043589.1, on the reverse strand, counting down.
AGGAGGTGGTTTGAGACATCTCGAGGAAGGGAGGGCCGACAGGAGGCAGTGTGGGGAGGCAGGTGAAGAGATGACAAATAACTGGATGGTTTTCATGTGATTACCGGAGAGATCGGGCGAAAGTGCTGGGTGTGTAATCCAGGAAGAGTGTGCGACCGCGTAGCAGAGAAGGGGCGGAAGCACTGGGGCTCGTGGAGGCACTGGAAGGAAGGAAAGACAGCAGGAATTAGTCACAGGAAAGACAACCACCACTACTAAACTGAAACAAAGAGCAGTTCACGAGAGAACGGGCCGAAATACTGTGTAAGCAACGAGAATACTCTGGCACTGGAGAAGCCTTCCAGCAGGGCTTAAATGCCAGTGGTGATCGCAAGAAATCTGGTGCTGGGGTGCAGGTGAGGGTAGAGCCTGTGCCAACAGGAGTCGCCCCATCTCTGCAAAACAAAAAGACTCCACACAAGTAAACATTCTAAAACAACCACAATCACCACATTGAGAAGCAATAAATAGATCAGTATCAATAATTAATGAGTCCCCATACATAACATTGTTGTAAGAGTATATGATATTGTTTTACTGTAATACCCACATATAACCACAATAAAACTTTATATCCACACAGTTCTTGGGAAACCAAATGTACATTACCAGCATCAGAAACATTTATATTTTGGGCTCTAAGGTCATGGTCAGATGTAACATACAGATTTACACTTGGATAAAATTAGGAAGGGAAAATGTTATATATTGTACACATTTAATAGGTTAGCACAAATTAAAATGTTTTTTAATAACATACTTGAATATTACCCAAGTATTAATATTCAAGGAAACTAAAAATTATATTTAAGAAACATTCCCAAATTATATTTAAGTGTAGCAATGAAGTATGTGTGTGTTCATTTCATCTCTTTTTATAAGGGTCACAGAATGTGTGTTTGTGTCTTATCATACTTTCTTTAGTCATATGTGTAGTGTGTGTGTGTGCGTGTGTGTGTGTGTGTGTGTGTGTGTGTGTGTGTGTGTGTGTGTGTGTGCATGATAACCAGAGTTGATAAGTGTCCTCACACACAATTGTGGAATGAGGAGCAAGTGGGTAACACCCTGGGTGTGTTTGTGTTTAGACCACATAATGTCTAAACTCAAATGTTTAACTACCCTTCAAAGAACATTGAGTTTACACAGAACATAAAAATAACATGGGATTCAGATTGATTCCACAGTGACAGAAATTACGACCATTAGGCAACCATACACACATACATATCCATATATATATAACTGGATCTTGACAAAAAGCAACAAAATATGGAATTAAAGTATTTAATTATAGAACTTTTTTTTTTTTTTTTATTTGACCAATGGAATACTTATGAACTGCAGGCCTTTTGCTAACCAGCCAAATCTCTTTTAACCAGCTAGCACCATGCTAACCGGCTTTCCACAAAAAGCAACAAAAAACGGATTAAACTATTTTATAATAAGAAGGGTTTTTTGTTTGTTCTTTGTTTCTTAATTTTTTCCCCCCACCAAATTTGAATCGGTTGGACCTTTAAAGGAACAGGCCTTCAGCTAAACAGCTGGCTACATGGAAAATATATATATACTTTTGCAAGCCACAGTATATAACACAGTCTGACACGTTTCTTATCTCACGATAATTGCCGATAATTTGCTGAAGGTGAGGATGAAGTTTCTGAATATTCCCATAACAAAATTGCAAGGGGACTATTTAGCAACATCCACCAAACCTAAGTTTAGTTTTATTTTATACTAAACACTACCTAAAATAAGACTTTTTTTTAAGCAAGACGGTGGCAAGTGAACTCGATTTTTGTCAGACTTCAAGCAGTGCAAGCAGAACACAGCAATTTACTGCCACATTTGTATGAAGTTTCTACCAGTGGCGGCTGGTGCTAAAAAATTTTGGGAGGATGTAGCTGGGTGTGATGGGTTAAATCATCTAAGGCATCTCATTTATCAAAACACGACACACGTATCTTTAAATCAAGCGATTTATAACAGAATTCAGGAAAATATAATACTTTAATGAAAAACAGAAGACTTTCCTGTTAACTGTCAACACACTTCTTAAACTTGTTCAACAAAATGAACTACTCCCACTACTTGTTTTTCACCCACATCTCATTTAAGTTGTCAAAATATTAATGACATTTAGGTTAAAGAAAGAGCCTCAAATTTTAACTCAAGCCTCAAACTGTCTGCTGCCACCTTCTGGCTAATTGGTGTGATGCAAGTTGGGGCACATTTTCCCTGTGCCCTATGATGCCCCAGGCTCTTTGATTGAACATCGTCATATATATCTACATGATTTGAGAGAATCATGCTGAGCAAGGGGGTCGTGGGATCAAATTGTGATGATCTTGAGGGATCTTAGTGGAATTGTGATGATCTTGAGTGAACTTGGTGGATTTGGGATGATTGCACTGATCATGGCAAAATTGCTGACTGTCAGAAATTTTGTCATGTCATGTCATGTCATTTTCTGAAGCGCTTAATCCTAATTAGGGTCACAGGGAGGCTGGCACCCATCTCAGCCGACTCTGGGCGAGGGCAGAGTACACCCTGGACAGCTCGCCCGGCCATCGCAGTAAGGTCAGGATTCTGGGGTAAAAATGATTCCTCATGCTTCTTGAACCACGCTTTCATTTAACCCGATTTTATATCCGTGACATCAGAAAAGAAAAAATCCATTGATGTGATAACCTGCTCATTCGTACATTCAGCTCATCAGCTGACTTTATTTTATTGCCAAATAAATGTTGCTGAGCCTCGACCTGACCAACTGGAGCAACAACGCCATGGAAATAATGTGCTGAGACCAAGACTAAAGGTTCTTCAAGAAAATATTAGAGTATATATATATATATATATATATATATATATATATATATATATATATATAGGAGTGGATATGTGAATATTGGAGGAGTTTTAAATTTTTAATCAGCATTTTTCTGGTTTGACATTTTTAGTATTTTTTTAGTCTCGGACATCCGAGACTGGCACAGACAGAAACCATGAGAGCCTGTGGTGGTATGTGTATGGAGAGATGGAGCGATGAAAAATCAGGTCGAAGCATTACCATATTTTCTGAAGTATGAAACTTCACATCCACTCTTTCAGCTTCGCCATCATCCTGCCTGTTTGAGGAACATTTAAAAGGTATTATTAGCATACACATTAATAGCAAAAGAGGACTAGACTTGTTACGGTCTTCTTCTTGGAACTTGAGTGGTAACCATGGCAACCATGTCTATTACAGTACTGTAAGTCATGAGCTTAGAACATCTGAATGTTGCTCTGGGTTACACTAAACAGCTCAAGTAACTAATTAATTCAATCCATATTTCCACAGAGTTTTTGATCAGTTTCAGGTACATGTTTGATCTTAAAGTTAATCATTAGCTGGGTGGCACGGTGTGATAGTGGCTACCACATCCACCTCACAGCCAGAGGGTCCTGGGTTCAAGTCCTGGGCTAAGGGCGTTCCTGTGTGGAGTTTGCATTTTCTCCCCTTGTTTGAATGGGTTTCCTCTGGGCACTCTGGTTTCCTCCCTCATTCCAAAGACATGCACATTAGGCTAATTGGCTGTTCCAAATTGCCCCTAGGTGTGAGTGTGAGTGAGACAATAACCCTCTTATTGTCTGACAACCTGTTCAGGGTGTACCCTAGCATAAGCTGGGTTTGGCTCTTGCTTCTTCTGTGGCTCTAATGGATAAGCCGTATAGATAATAGATGGGTGGGTTGGTGGATGGATGGAAATTACTTTCAAGAAAGATATCCTATGTGTGAAAAATGTGAGCACTTTGATGTGGTCATTTGGGACAGGACTTCTGTTTAACCTCCTCCCATTCCCCTCTTCCCGGCTGTGTGTGTGTGTGTGTGTGTGTGTGTGTGTGTGTGTGTGTGTGTGTGTGTGTGTGTGTGTGTGTGTGTGTGTGGGAGAGTAGGTGTTATCAGCAGACCTCATTGCTGAAGACTTCAGTGTTGCCAGGCCAGCAGTTATCCCACTCTATTGGGATTCGGAAATGTGGGTTCTTTCTTTCTTTCTTTTACATTTCTGTCTTTGGGGTGAAGGTTGGCATTAATTAACTGATTAATTAATCAAGCAATTTATTCATAAATTAATCAATTTATTCATCCATTCTCTGTCATGCAGATTTGGTATTATGTGAGGCTGATATTGGATGCAATGGTTCATGTTATTTCCTTATAGCATCAGGGTGCCTGGTTCCATCCTGATCTGTAGGCTTAGGGTCTGTGTGTAGTTTTCTCCATGTTGGCCGGTGGGTCTCCACTAACCTGCTTAATGTGCAAATTGACATTACAAATGAAAACACAAGTAATGGAAACGTGAATTCTGAAAAAAAAAATTATGTCACAGAAACATTTACATTCTTATTTTTTTTAGGGAAGCACAGTGGAGTAGTAGTAAGCACATAGCAACCTCATATCACCTACCTTACAGCAAAAGGTACCTGTGTTCAAGTCTCAGACTGGACAAGGATGTACGTGTGTGGAGTTCGCATGTTCTCCACGTGCTTGCATTGGTTTCCTCCAGGTACCCTGGTTTCCTCCCACAGTCCAAACATATGCACATTAGGATAATCGGATATTATTAATTATCCCTGATCATGAATATGAGCGTGAATGGATATGTGTCTGTGTCGCCCTGTAATGGTCGTGTGCACTCTGCCTACACAGGTAGAGAACGGTTGAGATGGAATCCAGCTTCCCCACGACCCTAATAAAGAGTAAAGCAGCTCAGAAAATGAGATGAGATGAGGTTTTTAAAGACTTGACACAATCCGTGTGGTGCCATATACAGTACTCAAATTGGTATAATTTGTTTTCCCAGGATATGCTCCACATATAATGCAAACCTGGCAAATTATTAAACAAACAAACAAATAGCAAAAAGTAATTGGCAGTAAGGTGGTGCAGTAGTTAGCATGTCCTACTTACAGCAAGAAGATCCTGGGTTTGAGTCCCAGGCTTGTCAAGGACATATCTATGTGGAGTTTGGGTGTTTCCCCGTGCTTATGTGGGTTTCCCCCAGGGTCTTCAGTTTCCTCTCACTGTTCAAACACATGCACTGGGCTCATTGGCTGTTGCAATTATTATTATTATATTAAATTGTCCCTAGGTGTGAGTATGAATGTAAGTGGTTGTGTATGTTGAACCTGCACTGGTCTGGCGAGCTGTTTAGGGTGTTCCCTGCTTTTACCCAGTATTGGCTGAGACAGATGCCAGCCTCCCTATGACCCTAGGTGGATTAAGTGGTTCAGGAAATGAGTAAGTTCCATTTTCTTTTTAGAGGCAGATTACATATGTTTGTATCAATACATATCGGGGACGGTAGTGTAGTTGTTAGGGTGCTGGGCTCATGACTGAGAGGTCATGAGTTCTAGTCCCCATTAAACCCCCACTGTGCTAAGATCCCTGGGCAAGGTCTTAACCACAAGTGTGCCTCTGTCCACCCAGCAGTATAAATGGGTACCAGTAAAAATACTGGGAAGGTAACATCTGAACATCTCTAGTGTCCAGGAGGAGTTGAACTCATAGTCACTTCACGGTACAGAAAACGGGATGAGGTCCAGCTGTGAACGTATTGTTGTAAAATCCCAATAAGATTTACTTTTTTTATATAGTTATTCATACATTGCATAAGCATACTATATGTAATTTATTTTAAGCAGTTATACAGTATGTCTACCTTTTACTTGTTTTACTGAGAAGTTAGGATGAATCCTATCAGAACTGGCAACCCTGTCAGCTATGTGGACAGATAAACATGGACAAGGATTCGAGAAGCAGAGAGGTGTGTAGTAAATTCCTGTTAAATTAAGTAGTGTACATTCTTGCTATTTATTCTTTGGATCAGTGTTTGTGCATGTGCTGAAGCATTTCATCTGAAGTGGCATGTAAGAGCTTTCCTGTAAAAAGAGGAAGGGCACTACTGAAGAGGAAGGACAGACTCTCAGGTTTGCTAAGGAGAATGATTTGTTTGTTTGTTGGTTTATTTGTTTCTTTGTTTTTAACAAATTCAAGTGAACATAGTAAGAATGAGAACCTGCATGAATCCACCTGGATATAAAAAAACAGAAAAAAAACAAGGAAAAGAAAGCTACAACATATTCAAAATATACCTATTTCAATAATATTATTCTATTTATTTAAAATATTCAGCCTTATTTATGGGCAGCAGTGTAGTGTAGTGGGTAGCGAGCCCGCCTCACTGCAAAACGGTCCTGGGTTTGAATTCTGGGCTTTGTTAGGGCATTTCTGTGTAGAGTTTGCATTTTCTCCCTGTGCTGGCATTGGTTTCTACTGGGAACCCTGGTTTCCTCCCACAGACCAAAAACATGCACATTAGGATAATTGGCTGTTCCAGATTGACCCTAGGTATGAACGTGAGTTTAAATAAGTGTCTGTGTTGCCCATCAATCATCTTGTGAGCTGTTTGGTGGTATACCACACCTTCACACCTATAGTTTTGGCTAAAATAGGCACCAACCTCCCTGCGACCGTAATAAGAGAGAG
>JAOUQZ010043588.1:0-12815 GCA_028564935.1 Neosilurus hyrtlii | reverse complement strand
ATATACACATACACACACACACACACACACACACACACACACATACATACATACATACATACATACACACACACACACACACACCCAGCACTTCACTGACAGGCTTCATCAAACTGGAACTTTCATTAAACACTTCCACTCACTTTTTAATTCTTTACAAACAGGAAAAATCCACTGCACGTGTTTCAAAATAAATAAATATACTTGCATACATCCCACATCCCAAAGTATTTACAATCTCATCAGGCTTCGTTAGCTTCCTTTGACGCAGGCAAATAGCTCAGTTTATGAAAAACAAGATGCCAGGGGGCCTTTTTTTGGCTCCCCGTATAAGCACCCTAAATAGGGTACACAGGAATAGTGTAACCACAGCCCTAGTGCAATACTTAAATCCGACCCGATTCAATACAACCGAACTCGTCCTATCATGTAAACACGGTATCTCGTTATTGATACATATTAACATGGGTCCAGCCGTGCTTTTGGATCCCTCAGCGGTTTGGTAGTTCAGGTAGTTAGATGTGATGGTGCATGAAAGCCAAGCTAATTTTAGCTGTCTAACGGTTTATACGTTTACAGCCCTCAGCCATTGGGACCTATAGGAATGGGTTCCGTACGTCCGTCTCTCCGTCACACTTTAGTTTGGACGTTAGCCTGCTGTGCGCTGAAGCTGGGGCTTTAAGACTTGTTATGCTGGCTCGCTACTATGGGTGCTAGGATGTGTTTGTCTGTGAGTGATCTTCACCTACTTTTCAAGGTCAAAGAGGTAAAACGGTATATTAGGTTTCCGGACATTAACCGGACATTCAAATGTGCTATGCTTGCTCTATACTGACGTATTATGAAATGGTCCTTTCGGTGGGAGCACCTGGACCCCTGTGGTCTATTTTACTTATTTGTTCTTGCTTGCATACTTTCTGTTGGTAATAGTGTTACCGGACATTTCAGATAATGCATTCACCCAATCATCGGCGAGGAAAAACCCTGTTGCCAGGAGTCCAGGAGAGCGAAACCCACTGGGAAGGACGGCATCCGCGCCGTGGGGGCTGTGCCCTCAATGCAGCTCTAATCCGCACACGGCGTTCAGAAGTAGCGTGTTTTCTCTGTCCAGTTATGACTCTAATCATGTACTGATGTATTTCCACTGTTCACTTCCCGCCTGGCTGGACAGCATGATCACGGCAAGCAGCAAAAACAGACCAGGCGAGTATTTTTAGCTGAGCGGCTGAAGTGCACCATGGTACATCCGCTAGAATCATGAGCGCTGTCTAGAGAAGTCGTGATCGAATGCTGTGATTGTACTGCACATAGAGGGTGACGTATCCGAGCACAGTGAAATCGGGACTTCAGCAACCGGGACCTTTGATTCCACTGCCTTTCTTAATGACTTTAAAGTTAAAAGAAGAAGACACACACGTAAACAGTGAGCACACACACACACTTGAAGCAGTGGGCTGCCACACATTGTGGCGCTTGGAGAGCAGTTGGGGGTTAGGTGCCTTGCTCAAGGGCACTTCAGCCATGAAGGTGGAGAACGGGAAGGTGCAGCTCACTCCCCCACCGCCACACATTTTTCCTGCTGGTTCGGGAATGGAACCAGCGACCTTTCAATCTCAAAGCCGCTTCTCTAAACATGAGGCCACGGCTGCCCCTGGAAGGCCCGGGTGTTTCTGAGTGGAGTTTTCCGGATACTTCGGTTTCCTTCCACAGTCTTCCTTCCTTCCTTCCATAGGCTAATCAGCCAATCCAAATCCCCCAAGGTGAGGATGTGAATGTGTGTGTTGGCTTTCCAGTGGTCTGGCAAGCTGTTTAGTACCCCGCCTTTACCCAGTGCTGTCTGAGATCACTTCACATCGCTCTATACACCTACATACTATTTACCTCAGAGTGCAGGAAGCTCCGCATTCTTTTCATTTTCATAGGCAGCCACACTGACGACGCCTTTTCTGATTGGCTGCTACCAAACCTGCATGACATTACTAGTCTGGTGGTCTAAAGGTTAACCACATTAACCTTTAAACGAGGATCTAATAGACAGATGCGCGAGCTGCAAAGAGGAACCACTAAAAACCGAACCGCCGCGCCAGCAATGTTTAAGTTTTCATTCTTATCTCTAACGCTAACTGGCTAGCTTTTGGTGTTCGGACAGAACAAACCCCGCGCTCGTTCCTGGGAGATGTCCGTGTTTTCCCACCACATGGCAGTGAGCACATGTGACACAGAATCCAAGTCAGACATCTGGTAGTGCGAGGAGCTGAAGCATAAAGGTAACCACAGCTGGAACCACAAACCCAATAATGGATAACATAATACTTTATTATTCCCAATAAAACAGCGTCTGCTCCTGATGAGATGAGCCATAAACACACACAGTTATACACATTCTGGATGCTTAGTAAAAGGAAGAATATTTTATAACGTGAAGACAGCGTCAGGACAGAAGACTGTGCATGTGTGTGTATTACAAAAGCATGACTACTGAGCAAGATGCAAAAAAATTCCCATGGAAAAAGGAACTGAAAATCTCTTCAAATTCCCCATGAAACAGTCCGCGAGCCGTGATTTGATTCCGTAAGATGACGTATTTCTTTCCGAGGTGAGAGTGATGTCGTGTTGACGTGCTTGACTGATTTACACGACAGCTAATAACATTCACGATACAGCACGCACTCAGGGACTGAACAAACATACGTAGCTTAATGAGCTAGCTAAAAATGACGACGCGACAAGCTAGTTAAACATGGAGGACTAATCTGAACATGACAGATTAGCTAAACATGATGGGAGGGCTGGGCGTTACGGCCTAATTTTTGTTTTTAAAAATTTCACCATTTTTTTTATTAGCTTCAGAGCTAGTCCTGTTACTCGGCTGATTGCGCGTCTGAGAAAAGGTTTGTAGTGCTACTGTGAGATTTTTAGATAAACTTTACAGCAGACTTGTTCTGTCGGACTTTGTATAAGCGAACCATTAATAAATTACAGAGGAGACCTTGCCAGGTTTCAGATGGCGGGTACCAGGAGGAGCCTATCAAATTAGAGCATGCAGCAGGAAAGAATCCTGTGCGGGTTGCCAGCACCACACAAAATCTACACAACCACTAAAGTTTAAAATATACACACACAAAATTGATTTATCACTCAGTTCTACATAATTGCTGGGCCAGTAGCGTAATGGTTTGTGTGCTGAGCTTATGATCAGGAGGTTGTGGGTTCGAATCCCCGTTAGACCTTCACTGTGCTAAGACCCCTGGGCAAGGTCTTAACCACAAGTGCACCTCTGTACACCCAGCAATATAAATGGGTACCAGTAAAAAAAAAATTAAAAAAAATAAAAATAAGTTCTGGGAAGGTAAACTGTGATGGACTAGCGTCCCATCCAGGAGGAGCTGAACTAAAAGTCGCTACGAAAATTAGGGATAAGCTCCGCCTCTGATGAACCAGTAGGCTTGGGTGTAAAAGCCCAACTTTACCTCTACATAATGGACTGGCTAAAAAGCAGAATAGCTAAACATGATGAGCAAGTCAAAGCATAAATAACTAGCAAAACATGATAGAATAGCTAACCATGAAGGACTAGCTAAACACACACACACAAACACAAAAAACAAACAAACAAAAAAAAAACAGATGCTTGAGGACCACGGAACTGTCAGGAGATAAACACGAACAGCTAGCCACGCACGAAGAACTAGCTACTCATGAAGGACTAAGCTGAACATTAAGAACTAGCTGAACAAGACAAAAATAAACAGGCCAGACTAACTAAACACAAAGAATCAGATCATTACAATAAACTAGCTAAGCACACAGTGGACTAGCTAACAGATGAACACCAGCTGTACACAGAGTGATGCGATACTGCGAAGACAAAAACCCACACAAACCACATTTTCCGATACCGTAGTATTCGTCGTCTCCCCAGACCCCCCCTCCCCCTCCCCCTCCCCCCGAAGGAGTGGACCATATACATTCTAGAAGCCTCTGATTGGATGAACAGAGCACAAGTACAGGTGGAGTCATCCAAACTTTCAATCCTTTTCCTGCAAGTGAAGAACTTTCAGAATAAAACATGACGTGAAGTTTTGATTTCGACATGAAGTGGATCATTTTCCTGTACCGGCACCTCATGAAGTGTTTCATTTCTCCTCCAACACGGCTAATCAGAAAGCACCGACACGAGAGATTTACTCCAGAAACGCTAATTAAATGCTAATCTTGCTTACAGAAAACGTCATGATACCAACGCGGTTACACATGCCGCTAATCCGTGTTTGTAGAGCCTGCGCTGCGCTGCTGTTACACCAAGTGAATCAGTGCAGCTGCAGAGTAAACACACAGGCACGTGCATCATCACCAATCAGTATCTCTTCTCACCTCGGACACAAACCGTGCCGAGATCACCCTCGTGGTGGTAAACGGTGCCGGAGTGTCAGGTTAGTGCTAGAGAAGCCCGTTACCTGTGTTCCAGTGCGAGAAAAAAAAATCCAGCAAGGTGATCCTCCCGCTCTCGTTTACTCCGTCTTGTCTGTCTGAGTAACTTCAAGTGAAACAAAGTGAACATAATTAACAGAAAAAAGGAGAAGTGAAACAAGCTCCATGTGAAATAAAACTGCACAGGCAATGCAATGCACCAGCTCCACGAAACCACAACTCTTTAGGTTGTTTGTTCTGTTCCTCATCTTCAGACATGATTAAAATACCTACAACCTACAGGAAGAACCCGTGTTTGAGAGACGCTGGTTTCCTAAAAGAAACTAAGATAAGTTAGAGAGGGACACAGGACGCAGGTTGAGGTCCTTAAAAGACATAAGAGGCACAGGTGTCCTCGAAAAACTAAAAATGGGCACCAGGGTCCTAAAATAAAAATAAATAAATAAAATAAAACAACCCAAAATGACTTGAGAGAAACTAGCATCCTCCAACAAACTACAACGTGAGGTGCGATATGGACAAAATCATCACTGTAACGGTACACATTGGGGTGCCGGCAAAAAAACTGATTCACGTCTGAATCGTGATTCTTATTTATTAGCATTCTGAATCGATCCAGATTTTCAAGAATCGATCTTTAAGAAGACGTTTTTCCGAACATTTCCACCTTACTCACAGCGCGTACCGTTTGTCCAGACACGGCCTCTGTCGTGAATTGTTCCAGTGAGCGGCGGGTACAGAACTAGCTTTTAGCATACAGCCAGCACCATCTTCGCTGAAGGCAAATGTTTGGGTGCCCTTCGGGTTTTACTATTTTCCGGGAATAAGGAGCTTGACATGACATGCCGTGTGCAAAATGTGAAAAATAAAAAAGTATTTCGGGAACACTTCAAATCCCCGAACCCACATCTTACACCATCACCCGGAGCTAAAAGAACTGGAGCAACAGCATGAACAACTCCTGACCAACACACCTCCATCACTTCACTAAACTCCCAACCGACTCTGAACGAGCAAAGCGGATCAGTACAACTACAGAACCAGCTGTGTAGTAATATCATTTCTTTCCTTCTTATAGAAGAGTCGTTTCCAGCTTATAGAAGAATGTAGTTACTCGTGAAATTGGCTCCCTTTGTTTGTAATGGTTATGAATCAAACATCGGTTTGAATCAAGAATCGATTCTGAATTGAATCGTCACCCCAGAAATCGGAATCGAATCGTGAGTTGTTGCTAGTTTCACATCCCTAGTACACATTTTATTATACAGGATTTTTCCCATTAATGAACTAAAATAATGGCTTAAACTGACCACACTGTTCTCATCATGTTTGATTATTTCTTTTATTCGGAATAAATCAATTCTGACCCGGCATTCTATACATAAAGCTGGTTAATGAACATCGGTGACCTGTGTGAGTATAGGCATCATCTCAACCGTGGCTTCTTTCAACAGTATGACTCGGGACCCTGTCCTTACATATGTGAGTCATTATGGCGTGTGAGGTAAGATTTCTTGTTATATGAATTGCCTCTTGCAAAATACTGTTTGGGCCAGATAAAAAAAAAAGGGGGGGGGGGGGGGATTCCCGGTTTCTCATCAGTGCCCTCACCTAAAATTTGGCACCACATCAAATTGGGTTTTTTTGTTTGAAAAACTACGCTAAAAACCTTAAAAAACACCTCAAACAACGTAAAAACACCACCAAAGGTTACTGGTTGGTAGAAGCTGTGATTGTGAGATTGGTTCAGTTCTGTTTGAAACAGTTCCACTTTCTAAAGATTTATGGAAGTGCAAGGCTGCTGTTCTATAGACAGTGTCTCGGAGTTTAACACGTGTTAAACGTGCATGTAAGAGACTGGTGATCTCGAGTGTACTGTGAAGCAGAAAATGAAAACAAGTACTTCTAAAAGGTTAGAAAAAAAAAAAAGTTCGCCTCATTTAGGTTTTCAAACAGTTCTGGCGTTCAATTCGTCTTAAAACTCATGCGATCGCTTTTTTGCCTCAGCGAGAGATCAAACCTTCACATCATGCTAAATATCATTTCATATCCCGAGCTAAGCGGGTCCGATAAGTCCCGGTACCTCGACACCTTGAGGAATAACACGTTGGTAGAGAGAGTGTGATGCTCTGGTCGATGCTCTCGGGGTCCAGACCTTCAGAGTGATGGAAATGTCACAAGATCTGCCACATGCTTCAACATCCCTTCGCACCAGGTACACTGATTCGTCTGCCCTGATAGCAACCGTCTTTGAAAGAGACGGATTTTCTTTACCGTTTAACACACACACACCTCTGCCTGAGTGATCATTCACGTTGCTCCATCTTTTCACCTCCGCCGAAAAAGGGAGTGTTGGAATGTAACCTTGGTGTGGACACTACCCTACCAGAGTCCCGAAGTGCCCTTCCTATGGAACACTAAGAGGAAACCATATATGGGCTTTCAAACGAGACGATTACCTTCGACCTTGAGTGACCTTGACGGGTCAAACCCCAGCCTTCTCATAAATCCCTCAACCGGGACAGATTATCCACGGATATAAACACATTTCAATTCTGTAGATCGTATCATAGCACAAGAACATGCGTAATTAAAACTAGCACCCATACAGGGTCTCTTTGCGACCCATGTTGCATGGTGGAGATACACAGGTACACGTGGGCCACTCTAGTGAGAGCCATATCGCAAGAACACCGTGAGGAACTTTCTTTAAACTTTGAATAAATACTCGCCTTGACTCAAGGTCGAGGTCAAAGGTCAAGATCACTGCCGCCTTGCACAGTGAAAAACAAAGTGATGAGGAGAAAGAGAGAGAGAAAGAAAGATGAAGCAAGAGAAAGGAAGAGGCATAAAGGGAGTGAGAAAGAGAGAGAGAGAGAGAGAGAGAGATGAAGCAAGACAGAGGAAGAGATATAAAGAGAGTGAGAAAACAGAAATAGAGAGAGACAGACAGACAAAAGGAGGAAACAGAGAGAGAGAGAAAGCAAAAGAAAGAAATATGGGAGATGGAGAGAAAGTACAGATAGAGACTTAGACTTAGAAAGAGGAAGCAGTGAGAGAAAGACAGACAGACAGACATCCAGAGAGAGAGAGAGAGAGAGAGAGAGAGAGAGAGAGAGGGAGAGAGACAGAGAGAATGACAGCAAACAAGTGCCACGTCACAGCAGTGTCCTAATCAACTGCACAGAACAGGATGTGGAGTTCAGCTTACAGCATGAGAGAGAGAGAGAGAGAGAGAGAAAGAGAGAGAGAGAGAGAGAGAGAGATGGAAGAGAGAAAGAGGGAAGGAACAAAGGAGAAAAACTAAAAAACTTATAAAACAAACCCAGAGCTCTGGAGCTCCTCCATCAGTGTGTTTATATGCTACTTGGTCTATTAAATTTCCCACAAGACATTGTGTCCATTCATATTTTTATCTGCTGTACAGCAGTGTGCATGTGATACCGGATAAAAGACACGAAAACATGCATGCATTCGATATTTTGTCTGGCGATCCATCCGCGTCCTGTTACCCCACAGAAACAGAATAAATACACAAACTCACCCAGTCGTTCACAGAATAATGTACGAGAAGCAAAACTAAGGCCATTTATTTCAGAAAAGTAAAAAACAGCATCTGTTTGTTTGCTTGTTCCTCTGTTACCAGGATAGCGCAAATTCTATTAAAATCTTTCTAACAAGCATTTATTAAATTTAAAAATTACACAAAAACTACTGATCAGATTTCCATCGAAGTTGGTGGAGGGGTGAGGATTTTGCCTGGGAAAGAAAAAAAAAGTTTTGATACATGCATGGGCTGAAAAAAAATAAAATAAAATAAAATTCCCATCTTTAAATGGGGCAAAACATTTATCCAATGCCCACTAGGGGGAGACATTTCATTATAACTCTGCCAAGTTATAATAATCCAGTTATGCCTGGTGGAGGTTATTGCAGTCTATGCGTGCTTCTCTCGTTTATTATATATTCAGTATTTAAACAGATTTAAACACTCTCCCTGTACAAAAATCGAATTTCCATGTTATTACATTGTTTATATATTTTTTAACATAAGCAGAGATTAGCAGATCTTTACACTAATGATTTTATAAAAATATTATACATAGGGACTCCCGAGTGGCTCATGGACAAGGTCCGCGACTATCAACCCGGAGATCGCAAGTTCGAATCCGGGTTGATGCCGCAGCCATCCATGGCCGGGAGTCCATGGGAGCTAATTGGCCGAGCTCTCACGGGAGGGAGGGATGGCATATGCTCACAGCGATCACCAGCCAATCATGGGGGTCTGTGAGCTCATTCGTACAAGCAGGCGGATAGCACGTTCCCTCTGAATGTGTTAGGCCGCCCTTAAATACACATGCACAGCAGCTTGAAAAGAGGCGGGCAGTAGCATCGCACGTCACGGAGGGGGTGTGTGCATGCTTCGCCCCTCCCTGGTCAGTGGTGGTTGTGTGATGGGGAAGGCAAAAAAGTTGATGGGTGGTGGGAACTGGATGAGACTAAATTAGGGAGAAAAATAGGGGAAACTCCAAAAATATACATTATACATGCTGGTTTTTCCCCCTGTGATGAGTCCACTTTATTAAAACTTGTTTCAAATGTACTACAGCCCAAGACGTCTCTTAGAACATCCCGCTGAGGTTCCGTTTCATGCTAATCAGTGATTTTGTTCTCGGGAAACAAACGAAAAGTTTTCCTCTCATGTGTCATGATCCAACCAGAAACCCTGTCTGTGTAAATCATGCCGTGAAATTCGTGAGTGGATTGCCCCACCCTACAGGTAAATGCGCCTATACGAATATTCGCCCCTCACCCCTGCTTTGGCCTCAGAAGTGACATGGCCGTCTCGCCGCCTCGCCCCGTCTGTCTCTCTCACCTTAATGAGAGGTTGTGGAGAGACCTGTCAGAGAGACGGTAATTACAGAAACGGCAACCTTCACCAGCTGCAACAGTCCTCACGCCCCCCCTCCCCCACCACACACGTCATTCCTGACCTTAAACAAGCTGCGTTGTTATTCATGTATTGGATTAAAACTTGAGTTGGCGTTAGTGACCATCAGGAAATACGTTTTCTTCCACTCAGTTTAAACTTTTCAGTAAAATTCAGCTAACCATACATTTTTTTTTTTTTAGAAATCAACTCTTATTTCAGATTTCTTTTTCAAGGAAGCCGAGCCTATCTCAGCCGACACGGGGCAAAGGCAGGGTATACCCGAAACAGCTCGCCAGACCGTCACAGGGCCAGCACACAGACAACAACTCACACTCACACCTAGGGGCAATCTGAAACAGTCTATTAACCTAATGTGCATGTCTTTGGACCACTGGGTCCGCAACAGCTGGGGGCCCCAGACCCCTGGCTATTTTGGATAACAGTCATACCTGAGACACCTGACTTTGCATTCTGGGTAACCCAACGCTGGATGGTAGCCGTCGTGATGAGAGAAAGATGTCTGAAGGGTGACTAAACTGGGGTTTGGTTTGGATTCAAACTTTCTGTAGCCTGGCCGAGGGCCCGCCCTCCGGGTTACCGGATTGGAGGATACATGGAGTAAATCAAAACATACATTCTTTCTGTATATGTTGCGACTACGTCATCCAGTTTGACTTTGCTGGAATCAGTTCTTTCTGAACACAGCTATCATTCTGAACCCTGCTCCGTTTTAGGACCTTGTTCAAGGTTGTGAAGTTATACATTATACATAAAGTCAGAGACTTAACCATGACATACAGAGTGACGGCGAAAACAAACACTACGCTGAGAAACCCTCCCCGATGTGCTCGAAACTCTGTCTGGTACTCATTTACCAGAAAGGATGATGGATTTCCTCTCTCGCCTGACGACTGCATGGATGTGGAGCCCTGATAAAGTTCTGCAGCTTCAGGGGAAGTTTCATGTGCTAGCCCGGTCGCGTCGCGTGTTCCACAAGAGACGGACTTAAACATGCATGGCATAGGCTGCTTTCTCATCCTTCATTTTCAAAAGAATCATAGAATATATATGCAAATTACACGTTAATAGAATACTGCTGCATTTTAAACAGATACGACTCACAAAGTTTACGCGTTGAACTCGAGACACTTTCCGGCGCGTGCAGGACTCTTCCCGGCTCTCACAAGAAACGCTTCATGTTTTTTTCATACCGTGTCCCTTTAGGGGCTCTGTACATATGGATTAAAAATAAAAAAAATTCTCCATAATGGATATATTATTTATTACGGATGCATTATGAATAAAGAAAAGACACCATTAAAACATCTACAGCTACCTATTTAATTACAGTGATGAATGTGTAAAAATATCATTATGAAGAATTTATGTTTTTTACCCATGTTACACTGGTGTACCCCGATTTACTCTTATGACAGAAACAAAAATACTACATACAGCTTTCCTATTTTCAATGATGGAGAGCGGCGGGAAGGTGTACGAAGCCGACACCCAAGGTGTGGCGAACACTGTAAACAAAACCGTACACTCAGCGTACACAGTGTGTACACACACACACACACACACACACACACACACACACATGCGCGCGCGCGTTACCTGGGAACTCTGACTGTTTTGGAGCCACAGCTGAAGAATATCCGAGTCCTCATTTGAAAAGCTTGTGATGTGGAGGAAAATGTCGTGATGTCAGCATCGTGGATCAGAACCAAACGCTCCTGAACCTACAGCCACTACAAGTGCTTACAGATCCAGCTTTAACAGGCATGACATCTCACACTGCTCTCTCTTAAACACTGTCCTGGGGGAAAAACAATTCATAAACAGCTATAAATGCTTTACAGTCCGGATATCGGCGGTGGAACACGTACTGTCGCTCAGAGCCAACACCAGGTCGGTGCATTACCATACTCTCTAAAGTGCCAAGCTTCTCTTCACTCCGAATACTCAACCCCTCACACGGTCACACGGCCACTCGGACAGACGGAGATTAATCATCATACCTAAGCAAAAACAGGGCAAGTCCATTAGGAATGGGATTTCACGTACATGGGTCTGGGGGGGGTTCCGAGAGCACTCCTCTGGGATTTATATCTATCCAGAGTAACAGTGTTGAAGTTTTTCTCCGAAAATTGCAGCATGACTTATCTATATTCCACTAAAATTAATTACAGATTACACGATTTTAAGCATTGAGTTGAGCGAGAAAAAGTCTGAAGAGCTGTTTCATGTCATGTTCAGTCTCACAGCACGTGTATGAGTGTCCCTCCACCAGATATTAAACCAGAGAGGCGCTCGGAGCACGAGGCACCTCCACAGACATAAACAGATTATTATTATTATAGCTTGGCACGTTTATATTGAAATGTCTCCCTCTAGTGGGTGTCGGGTGAACGTTTTGTCCCATGCTAGTTAGAAATGGGAATTTCAGACCACGCGCACACACGAGCCCATGAACAAATCACCTCCAACATTTAATGGCTTCTTTCCAGGCCCAGGCCCAGGCCCCTCCCCTCCCCTCCACCAAATTTGTATTCTCCAGTGCCTTTTCGCCTGCTGGACGCCATGATGCGACCGGAGGGTGACTGTACAACTGCGTGATCAGAGTTCTTAGAAAGCACAACCACCTGTACGCTTTTTATTTCTGCCCAGATTATCAGCGAATAAACACAGGGGTCGCGGTAAACTCTCTCAGGCGGACACAGAAAATATTTCAGCTATAAATAATACTTAAAATAATTAGGCGCACGTGCGGAAGCCCTGCAGAGAGCCAGCTTCAGTTAGATAGAGAAAGTAGGCTGGTGTTGGCAGACTAAACACAGATCTGAGCGGGTTCGTCAGCGGGATAACGGTGTGTTTGGGAAACATACAGACGAGTCGGCACTTCAGGATTACGGGTCTGCAGCGGTTAACTTCTCAGTTAAAGCTGGATTTGTATCACGACGCTGTGCGATCACCGGAACGGACCTGAACTGCAACCAAAGGAATCCTGATGATAATCCTGTCTTTATTTCTCATGACTACTCAGGCCACTGGCGTAGTGGGAGAGGGGGTGAGGACGCTGGGCTCATGAGCGAGAGGTCGCTGGTTCGAAACAATCAACTGAAAGACTTCTTCCTGAAACGGAGGAGCAACAATTACATCGAGGATTATTATTTTCTTGTTTGCAAGGAGAACATGCAAACCCCACACAGAAACGCCATCACCGTGCCCGGGACCTGCTTGCTGAGACGCGGACGTGATAAACACTACGCCACCATTCTGCCCAGTATACGTACATCTGTACCAGTGGTGTCTGCTGGTCTGTCAAACAGGAGAAGCACTACATTATTCATTCATTCATTCATTCATTCATCTTCTAAACCGCTTATTCCTAATTAGGGTCGCAGGGAGGCTGGCGCCCATCTCAGCCGACTCTGGGCGAGGGCGGGGT
>JAOUQZ010043587.1:0-12816 GCA_028564935.1 Neosilurus hyrtlii | reverse complement strand
ACACACACACACACACACACACACACACACACACACACACACACACACACACACACACACACACACACACTGAGGTTTGTTTCATCCCAGATCACATTTTCATCCTGTTCAACTGACCAGTAGTTGTTTATGTTCATCTGAAGATGGAATGAAACAGGTGGAGCAGTTGCGGGATGCTGTCTTATTAGAACGCGGCAGGCTGAAGCAGGCAGAGCTGGAAGCAGAAGAGTGGGCGGGGCAGTTCAGACAGCTGCAAGCGCAGTTGCGAGAGCAGACGCAGGCCGTTCTGCAGCTGAAGCAAGACAAACAGAACAGCCAGGAGAATGCGAACAGGTGCGACTGTATGATGTTGTAGCCGTTTCAGCAGCGCCAGCATGCCAGTTTCTAGTACTGTAGTGGTCAAGCGCACAGTCGCTGACATTTGGACTGAGGGCGTGTTTGTGTATTCAGGCTCCAGCATGAAGTTAACGTTCTCCAGCAGCAGCTGAGTGAGAGCAGACGACTTGTGCATGAGCTTCGGGCACAAATACAGCTACACCAAAGGTCGAGTAGCATCACGCAGCATGGCAGTGAAGGTAAACCGTATTCGAATACACTGCATTATTCCATCTTCTCCCGACCAATCACAGAGCCTCATTACAGAGGTTTAAATCAAGCTTTAATAACACAGGAATCTACACTGGCTCAGCCGGGAGTGTTCACAGCTTCAGGGTGTCTGGTTTGATCCTGAGCTTGGTGTACTTTATACCTGTATTCAGGAAGTCACTGTGGGTGTTATCCAGGTTCCCCGGCTTCCCTTCACCTCCCAAAAACATGCATGCAGGTGGATTGGCTATGAAAAATTGTCCCAGGTGGAAATGTGTGTGTGTGTGTGTGTTGTTGGACCAGTGTCCATTTCACTCTCAGTGTTCCTCACTTAAGCTCCAGTTTCCAAAAGATGAATAGATGTCAATAAACATATGAGAGGACAAGACAGAAATGGACACGCTCAGTTTATCATGGCTTAACTTATGCCTCTGACTTATGATCTCCACGTCCCTGAATCAGAGTGAAGATTGAAGAAAATCTTCTGAACCTCTTAATCCTAATTAGGGTCACAGGGAGGCTGGCGCCCATCTCAGCCGACTCTGGGTGAGGGCAGAGTACACCCTAGATAGCTCGCCAGGCCATCACAGGGCAGAAACACGCTGACGGCTATGCAGCTACTCTTGGTGAAAATCGGCAGTGTTTTTTTTACATGCTTCTCACCACAGACAGGGAGAGACACGGCCGCCATTTGGTAACCCAGTTAGCTGCACTTGAGGGGGCAGTGACGCTAATACTGGGACTTCAACCCCCTACCTTCACATCAGTAATCCAGCACCCCACCACCGGGCCACCACTGCCCCGTTCAAGTGACCTTGAACTTTGACCTATGAGCTTCAAAATATAATTAGCTTTTTCTTGGTTCGAGGTGGATTTGAGCAAAGTTTAAAGAAAATTCCTTAAAGTGTTCTTGACATGACATTTCCGGCGCTGACTATCGCTGCGGAGATTAACAATCCTTCTCACCAGCGTGGCATCTCTTTTAGACATGAGCATGCTAGAGCATTTGTTTGTGCTTTTCGGTTACATATATGAAGCAGACATGTACAGTATTGTTCTGATTGTTCTAGGCTCGTCTCGCTCTCCTCCTGTTCGGGGTGCAGGACTCTTTCAGCCAGCCACGCCCGTCTCTACTGCCCTTCAGTCCTCTGTTCCTGGTGAGTGGTTCTCTCTAATCAAGATGATCCTGATTCTGATCCTGGATTGGCTCTTGTGTTAAACTTATGATGATAACGATGCATCTTTCATGAGTATATTGAGTGAAGTACTAGAATCATCTCTGAACCAATGTACCAAACCTCTGCTCAGGATATCTGGAGAGTAAAGTCCCAGATGGCTCGTTGGCCTGCAGGACAGGGTGTCATGTTGTGGGCCACTGGGAGGACTTTAGTGCCCTGCAACAGCACCTCTTGGAGGGCAAAGTGCTTATCTGCGAGATGGAGGCAGCACTGCAGTCCAGCATGGGGAGCAACCTGCACGAGGTGAGTCAGAACACCAGATAACCAAAAGCAGCTGGATGTACCCCTGGGTGGAGTGGTGTTGGGGCATGGTATATTAGGTACATTTGTTTTTGATGTTCCACTTAATTCCCACCTACTAGAGCGCTCCACATGGCAGACACCACCCAGGGAGAAGGAAGGTCAGGAGAAAGCACTTGGCGCCCGCCAGCTGGATCTTTATGAACTGCTTGATCAGGCAATGTCAGGGGGTGGGGTAGAAAAGAGCTATCCACCCACCTTCGCACTCCATACAAGACCAACGTTTCTGTAATTAACACAGGAGGGAGAGAGTATGCAACGCCTCCCTCCCTCCCTCCCAGTGCAATTTTACTCTCTTAAGCTCCGGGTCACCGATGGCTGCAGCATCACTGAAATTCGATCCCGATCATTTTTTGTTGCTCCACTTGGAAATCAGTTTAATTTTTACTGCTTGTGTGGAGTTTCTCTGCATGTTCGTCTTCCGATTGTATGGGTTTCCCCCAGATTTTCCAGTTTCTTCCCACCTCCCAAAAACATGCCAGTAGGTGGATTGACTAAAATTAATGGGTGTGTGGAGAAGCATAATGTCATAGTGGTTAACACGTCTGCCTCACAGCAAGAAGGTCCTGGGTTCGAGCCCAAAGACATGCACATTTCTTGCACATTAGGCTAATTGGCTGTTCCAAATTGTCCCTAGGTGTGAGTGAATGCATGTACGTGCGAGTGTGTGTGTGTGTGTGTTCAGGGAGTACACTAAGTCAGCAGAAATAGGCTCTGTGAGACCTTAGTAGGATTACCATTCGGAAAATGAATGAATGGATATCTTTAATATAATAAATGTCTGCTTGGTTAATTTAATTCATTCAGGCTTTGGTTTCCATTATTCCTGACGAGAACTATAAGCCCCGCCCACTGACAGGATTACAGCTTCTCTTTTTTTTTCTTTCGTCGCTTCCACAGATGTGTTGAGAGACTTTTAAGAGTGTTTTTCTCTAAAATGATAAACTGCTTCTTTATCACTTGGTGATGTGATCATGTGGTTCATGTTGTTCTCCATTCAGGGCTGCATAAACAACATGCTGTCCAACACCAAGACCTTAACACAGATTTTGGAGGAGACAAGTCGCAACCTCAAAACATTCTGGAGGGCTGATCTACCTCGCTCTGAGACTGCAACACCACAGTGTCAAAAGGTTAGAACATCAGCACAGAGCATGGAAGAGAAGACCACACCCACATGACATGGTGTCATGATCTTCTGTGCTATAATTATTACACTGGAATACAATGGTGTGTGTGTGTGTGTGTGTGTGTGTGTGTGTGTGTGTAGGAGCAGATTTTGAGAGAAGAAGTTGCCTTTCTGAGGCACAAGCTCGCTGAACAGGAACAGAACCTAAGAGACACGTTTGAGACCCTGAGAAACTCCAACCGAACCAAAGACAGCGTGGAGCAGTTGATCGTCAGCCAGCGTGAGCCGTGACCTCCTTCATCTTCTCTCTTCACAGTGTCACATGTACTGCAGTGTTTGAGAGACTTCTTCCCTATCGATTTATTCAGTGGTCTCGTGTTGTCTCTTTACAGTGTCCAGGACACGTGACGTGCTGAAAAAAGCTCGCATGAACCTCGAGGTGAGGCGTCTCTGTCCCACCGTTACTGTACAGTCACATCACATCAACACATGGAGGTCTTTTAGGAACCAGTTTGAGCTCTCTCAAATTTAGTGCTCAACAGAAACCTCTGTCCTTCTGAGCTAAGAGGAACTAAGAGGAAGCAGGCGGTAGGAACTGTGGGTTGAACATTTTCAATCCTGGTGACAATCTTTTTCAGGATCTACTGCTTTCATTGTATTCATCTGTCAATCAATCCATCCATACATTCATTCATCCATCCGTCAATCAATCCATCCATATATCCATCCATCCATACATTCATCCATCCATCTGTCCATCCATATATCCATCCATCCATACATTCATCCATCCATCTGTCCATCCATATATCCATCCATCCATACATTTATCCATCCATCTATCCATCCATATATCCATCCATCCATACGTTCATTCATCCATCCATCTGTCAATCAGTCCATCCATCCATCCATCCATCCATCCATACATTCATTTATTCATCCGTCAATCAGTCCATCCATATATTCATCCATCCGTCCATCCATCTGTTAATCAGTCCATCCATATATTCATCCATCTGTCCATCAGTCCATCCATACATTCATCCACCCATCCGTCCATCCATACATCCATCCATACATTCATTCATCCATCTGTTAATCAGTCTATCCATATATTCATACATCCATCCATACGTTCATTCATCCATCCATCCATCTGTCAATCAGTCCATCCATCCATCCATCCATACATCCATCCATACATTCATTTATCCATCCGTCAATCAGTCCATCCATATATTCATCCATCTGTTCATCAGTCTATCCATATATTCATCCATCTGTCCATAAATCCATCCATATATCCATACATTCATCCATCCATACATACTTTCATCCATCCATCCATCTGTCCATAAATCCATCCATCTGTCCATCACTCCATCCATACATCCATCTGTGCATCAATTCATCCATACATCCATCCATCAATCCATCCATACATCTGTCCATCCATATGTCAATCAATCGATCCATACATCCATCCATACATCCATCTGTCCATCCATCCATTCATCCATTCATTCATCTGCCCATAAATTCATCTGCATGTCCATCAATCCTTCCGTCCATCCATATATCCATCCATATATTCATCTATCCATCCGTCAATCCACATATCCATCCATTGATCCACCCGTCCGTCTGTCCACTTATCCTTTTATCTGTCCATCCATATATTCATCCGACCATTCATTCATACATCCATATATCCATACAGCCATCCATCCATACCTTCATCCATCCCTTTGTCTATTCCTTCATCCATCCCTCCATCCAATACTGATTCTTTGGAACCTAAATACTGGTTCAATTCCCTCATGACGGAAGTGCCTTTGAAAAAGGCACATTATCCATCCATACTTCCGGACTCTGCAATGTGGCTGCTCACTGCTCTGATTGTCTGTGTGTGTGTGTGTGTGTGTGTGTGTGTGTGTGTGTGTGTGTGTGTGTGTGTGTGTGTGTGTGTTCTGTGTGCGATTTATATAGTACATCAAAAAAATGTATATATATATACATTCATCTTTCAGTCCATCCTCCCATCCCCCTGTCCATCCATCTTTTTATCCATTTCTCTGTCCATCCATCCCTCCCCCTGATACTTATCCATTAGGCTTACAGGGGAGGCTGGAGCCAATCACAGCAGACTTTGTGCTTGAGGTTGAGTACAACCTGAACAGGTTGCCAGTCTTTTGCAGGACTAACGCAGAAACTGTTCAAACTCACACTCACACCTGAGTAACTTAGAGTAGCCAGTTAAACTCATCCACGTGGGGGCATCGACAAGGTGCGCGACTATCAACCCACAAGTTCGAATCCGGATTGATGCCACAGCCATCCGTGACCTGGAGTCCATGGGAGCTGATTGGACGAGCTCTCACGGGAGGTTCAAAAAGAGGTGGGCGGCAGCATCGCATGTCACAGAGGGGGCATGGGTTTGCTTACGCCCCTCCCTGGTCGGTGGTGGTCGTGTGATAGGGAAGGGAAAATGTTGATGGGTGGGAATTATTAAACTAAAATTAGTGGAGAAAAATAAACTTATCCACGCGTATGTGTGCTGTGGGAGGAAACCAGAGTACCTGCAAAACACACAAAGGCAAAAAGGCCCCAGTCGAGTCTGCATGTTCTGCAGGTACTTCAGTTTCCAGTTAACAGGAAGCATCGTTTCAAACCCAGAACCTGCTTGCTGTGAGGTAACAGTGCTAACCACGGCACCCCTGTGCTGCCCCCAGTGAGTGACGTTTTTGGTTGAGGGTTGTTTTTTTCAGTACAGTGAAATTATTTCGTTTGTATGTGCCACCCTGGTAGGAAGTTGGGGTTACCATGATATGGTGCCTCTTTATCAAGGACCCAACAATATCATCTTGGTAGAACCCCTGACCTTCTTTCTAATCAGTAAACCAGAAACTTAATCACTGAGTTGCCCCTGCATCAAACAGTGTCCTGCTGGTCACCCTGTTGCTTCATGGGTAGGATCCATAGGACTGTTTAACAGTGGCGAGAGCAGAGATTATTTACAGCCCCCGTTTAGAGTGTGTTTAGAATAAATGGACAGGGTGACACAAAGAACCTCCCAGAGTAGTTGATGAGACAGAAGATCCTGCCAGGATCAGTACCAGAGTGATGAGGATGGGCTGAAAAGTTCATAGGCTGACCATGTTACAGTGGCCGAATTTTACTGCAGTCACTCTACACTCTACTGCCAACAGTGTTGTAGTGCCTGGATCCAGTGGAAAAGGAGCTCTCAAGTGTAATTGTTCTCACATTACTCCTTTTAGCCAGCCTATGAATCCTTTAGTCCCGGATTCAGTTCAGTTTAGTCGTTATGTTCAGTGAAATGAGAAATGTTCTGGAATAAAGACAAATAATCTCGTGTTTCTCCTCCTGTCAGTTTCTCCGTGAAAGGAACAAACACCAACAGCTGTACAATACCCTCACTTTCACTATTCCTCTCTCTATATATATATATCTCTCACACACTGCCTATCTCTCCCTTGTTCTCTCCCTTTCTCATTTGTTCTCTCTCTCTTTCTTTCTCTCTCTCTCTGTCTGTCTGTCTCGTGCTTCCAGAGGAACGAGCTCAGGATCCAATCTTTAGGCTGCTCCTTTTCTCCTCCCTCTCCCCAGTCTTTCTCCTTCACTCCTCCCCGGCTCATCACAGGTACACCCCGGAGCCCGTGTGTGATTTAGGAGTGTGCATGCGGGTTGCCATGTGTGGTGCGTAATTCATACAGAACTACATCCGTCCATCATTTATCAAAACCGCTTAATCCTGCTTGTGTCACTGGGAGGCCTATCTCAACCATAATCTGGGTGAAGGCAGGGTACACCCTGAACAGCTCACCCATCCACAACACACCATCATTCACACTCACACCTAGGGGCGATTGGAACAGCCAATTCATCTAATATGCATGTTTTTGGACTGTGGGAGGAAACCGGAGTACCTTGAGGAAACCCACACAAGCACGGGGAGAACATGCAAACTCCACACAGAACCCAGGACCTTCTTGTTGTGAGGCGGAGGTGCTAACCTTGTGCTATGTTGCATGCACTTAAAAGTTAGAGATACTGAACCCGTCTAACATGTATCTTCTGGTCGTAGGTGAAATCTCAAGCACTGGATGCAGCTCCTCACCTCGACAGAGTATCGTGAATTCATCGAATTGTGACCCACCCAAACGTGTCTCATGGGAAATGCAGCGCCCTCTACAGATGCTCTCTGTCAATACACGATCAGCACCCCACGCCGCTGCACCAACCCCATGCTGAGTGAGCTCACAGCTCCGGCCTGCAAAGCTTCTGTGTTTAAACCTTTAGAGATGTCCCAGGTTGGTGGTGTTCAGGTCCCATCAGCAGGTTCTGTAGCTTGTGCTGTAGTTTAGATCTCAGGTTATTTGACATACGGGTGCCTTTTCTTGAAGCTGTTACCATAAACAGGAGACATCCGCTCTTATGAAAGGCTGCTGGCTTCCTCGTTTAATTTTTTTAAAGCTGTAAACAAGCAGTGCTCTTTTCAGTGCTGTTAAGGACACCGGCAACGCCTTTAGATAGAGACGTGCTTCCCAAACTGATTCTCTTTCCTTCCACATGGTGATAGCTGTGTGAGAGTATACCGTGTGAGAGAGGGAACAGTGCTGCTGGAGGTGGGGCTGAGGAGCACACTGAGAAACACTGAGATTAGACCTTTAAACTGTAAGATTATCAGCCTGGATTAACATTTAATAGATTTAACAGTAACAACAATGGTGTGTGTGTGTGTGTGTGTGTGTGTGTGTGTGTAAAAGAATAATACAGATAAAAATACTGGTAATAATACTGACCCGTTCTTTAGGAAGCAGTCACACCTTGTTGGATATCTTTAACGGATGTCTGACAGAGAGAAAATTTTTCAATCTGTTCTTCTCTGTTCTTGTTTCTTGTGCGTTTCTCGTTCGGTGAATGTGATGCTTGTCAGGCGACGGTTATTCAATCCGGTGGAAAGTTTTGTTCATGCAAAAAATGTTCCTCGTCCTGTACTTGTCCTGTTCACATCCCTTAATGTCCGGTGTACCTGACTCGTGGCCGGACTACTACCAGATGTGCAGCAGGTTCCAGACACGGACTGCATGTTCAATGGATGATTACTGACAGTACGCACGTGGGAACTGATGAATAACGGATGTGTACAGAGAGCGATGTATATCCTCTGGGGAATCTCGAGAGCCTAGGGCAGCAACGGGGACGACTTTCACCTCTGGATCATTTTCTTTCACAAAGTTTCCATCCACCGGACGTCCGTTTACGCTGTCCAGCATGGTGTAACTGCTGTTCTAAGAAAATGGCGAATGTGCAATGCTGTCATATACACAGAGCAAGATCACTGTGTGTGCCGCTCACTGTTAAACACGTAAACACTGTAACTCCAAAAAGGGAAAAGCTGAAATAATGAACTGTGCTTTATCGATGCTTGAGCGACACATTTCTGTCCTCGAGGTTTGTTTATCTGGATTATGCAAAGCTGTAAGTTTCTACATCGATCCATCTGCTGGTCAACACTGAAAACTCAAATGTCCTTTAATCGTTTTTGGTTCTAAAGCAGTGTCATGTTTAAATTGTTAATTGTTGTTATTGGTTATGTCTTATCGATGGCACATTTTTGTTTATTTTTATTTAATTTTTGCTCCCAGTACCTGTATACCTGTATAATAGGAAAGAGATGTAGTAGTACCTATCCATCCTGAGGTTACATCATCGACTGTAGGTCATGGCCGAGACAAGCATTGAGAGAAATGAGTGAGTGTTAATCATCAGTCGCTTCACTGCTGACCAACGATAATTCTTCTGCTGTTCAATATCTCATTAAGCATACCGTCGACATCAGCTCGAATACGTACCCCCATGTGCCAGGTGGGAACCACTGGAAGGTTGATGTATTTACTGTACTGTAGAACACCGGGAGCTGGATCAATAGTGTTTATTACTGCACTTTATATCAAACGACCTCCTTCATCTGTGAATCACTTCAGTCACACTCACTCCTGTGATTTTTTATAACTCTCTCTCTCTCTCTCTCTATATATATATATATATATAACTTATTATTAAGTTTATAATATACACCAGGCTTCATTTTACACAGCCATGATTTTATAAAGGATTAAAAATCACTGTCGAGTTTTTTATTTAATGTTAAAAAACAAAACAAGCACAAAAAAACAGAAAAGTAATCAGCTACTGAAATAAAGCAACAGAGAGAGTGTGTGTGAGAGAGAGAGAGAGAGAGAGAGAGAGAAATGACAGTGTGTGTGTGAGAGAGAGAGAGAGAGAGAACCGACAGTGTGTGAGAGACAGACAGAGAGAGTGAGCGAGACAAAGACCAGAGATGAGTTGTGCTTTGGTGGAAGCTGCCTGAATATTACTGATGCAAGACAAGTGGTGTGTGTGTGTGTGTGTGTGTTCTACCTGTCACTGTGATTTATTGTGAATGCATGTGCTCTTTACAGATACAGGTGTGTATGTGGTAGGTTGTTTTAATAATGTAGTAGGTTGTCTGATGTGTTTTATCTTTCATCATCAGTTCATTTTGAATAAATGTACAGGTTTCCTGGTGAAACCACCCCAGCTCACGGCGCTTAGTATCACTTACTCACCTGTTCTACATCTTGATTTGGTTCTGTATCGGTTTATAATAACAAAACCACAGAGAAGCGATCTTATACATGCACGATATCTTTTCAGCACAATATCCGAGATCGAGTGTTTAGAAATGGCAGTGCTGGCTCAGTGGTAAAGAGAATGGGTTACTGATCCACTGTTGGTTTCGAGACCCTTCGGCCCTTAACCCTGAATTGCTCAGTTGTATAAAATTATTAACTGTAAGTTGCTTTGGATGAAAGTGTCTGCTAAATGCCATAAATGTAAAGAAATAAAGTCAAACAAAAACTTGTGTGCGTCATTATACATGTTCTCTCTCTCACACACACAGACCACAGCCAACATGTCTGAAGTTACTTGATAACATAAGGATGTTTCACTGTGCTCTGTGCCTGTGCTGACCTGATTACAGCACAGCAGCCATGTTGAATGCTGTGCTTTTGTTCACCACAAGATGGCGGTGTTCACTAATATCGTGTGGCCCAGTGCAGGGGTCCCTGAGACTCAAACAGGAAAATCCAGAGCGCTTCAGAAAATCATCATGGCTGAGTCCTATAATGGTGCCTATAATCAGCGGGTTAACCTTCTTAATTCGGAATCTGGACTTGATCAGGTCTGGACACACAACACAAAACACATGCAAATGAAAAGCACCACCTTTAATTAAAATATTTTGAATATTTGCTGTGATGTAAACAGGACATTTCTGATAAACATCCAACAGTCACCAGCATTATTTGGATCAATTTATACTGTTAAAGGCACATTGTATTCATTTATTTTGTAATAGTGTGCAGAACGATGACCAGTATTTATTTTAATAATAAGGGCAGATTCTTGGGGGTGGTGGGGGTGGGGGTGGCGGTTTTGGCTTCCAGATGTTTCATTGGTGTAAACTTTTGGAATTACGACTAGAACCCTCTCTTGTAAACCTGAGAAAATTTGGACAGATTTTACTTTTAAAGGACATAAAAACCTGCTTCACTGCTACACGGTGTCTCCAGCACAAACTTCCCTGGAACGGAGTCGGGTTTTAAGAACGGAGACTGTAGAAACAGTAGTAGCTTTGAATAAGGTGCAGTGATGATATTCATAACAGAAAACATTGCAAGTAATTTTCCTTTAAACATATAAGCTGTATTTGGCTTTTATTTTTTGGCTCAAGTTGGAATTAACTTGGCAACTAACTGCACTAGATATACTGTGTGCTGATGTTTCCCAGCCGCAGCAGATACTCTGAATAGGATCTTATCGATATGAATGATCGGGAAACTGCTGCTCTGGTACACAGGAAATGAGCTCAGCTACAGATAGACGTCTACACGACGACTCCTTCCCACTGTTGGTGATGCACTCTGGAAACACACTAACACTTTAATGCAGTTTTCCAACAGTATTACCCCAATGCACACACACACACTTATATATTTCCCCCATATACCAGCCCATCACCCCCAAATACCTCCTACCCCTCCCACACACACAAACACATCACTTGGAAACACCTAGCCCAGTCTTCATATACTCGTACACCACGTAGCTGATGCTAACAGCAGGAATCACTTTCATGAAGTTGGGTAAAATGCCACGGTAGAGGCCAAAGAAGCCCTCCTTCTGCAGAATCCGCTTTGTCAGTTTGGTCATGGACACCTGCTCCGAGCCCTCTACAGACGCTGCAGGAGAAACAGACAGAAAGCATTCACTCCATCCACCTTGTTCTATAACCCTTTGAAATTCCTGCAGCGCACTGGGACTTGGACACTGGGGAGGACTGGGACAGAGACAGAGGGACTGGGACACGGGGACAGAGACAGGGGGACTGGGACACGAGGACAGAGACAGGGGGACTGGGACACGGGGACAGAGACAGGGGGACTGGGACACGGAGGAAACATAACAGCACATTTCACAATTTTTAACCAAAGTGTTCCAAGATTGTTTTTGTTTTTGATTGATTTACTTGCAGTAAGTTTTGCAAATGCATGTTCCTGTGAAAATACATACATATCCAACGTGGGGTAAAACTATTCTGAGCTGTGCACATTATGAGCATTTACCCTGGGCCTGCATGCGAGTCCGAATCAGGGCGAGAGGGTAACTGGCCAGCTGACCACATGTGCTGGAGAGAGTACCACACACAAGCAGAACCAGTACTCCAGGGTTAGCCGACTCCGTGGCAAAATTTTCCAGCCAGGTATTCTTTAGGGTCTGTGTGGAGAGAGGGAAGGAAAATCCATGAGAGGGGGTAGGGTGGGGGTGCAAAATGGGAGACAGTGAGAGAGAAAGAGAGAGAGAGAGGGAGTGAGAGAAAGGGGGAGAGGAAAAGTTAAAGAGAGACAGTGGGAGGGGGGGAGAGAAAGAGGGAGAGAGAGTAAAAGGAGAGAGAGAGAAAGACAGGGGGGGAAAGAGAGAGAGAGAGAGAGATGGAGACTACAATCCAATTCAACCAAAAGGAACAGCTTCAGAAGAAAATCAGCTTTTAGGAATGACCTGGTGTAAGAGCACGGACACGGGACATCCCCTTCAATCACGAGGATGTTTTTATAGGTCTCATTAGAGATGGAAAATGTTCTCAAGTTATTTATCCTGGTCTCATTTTTTACATCACAAAAACCTGGTCTTTAAAAGGTACAATGTTTAAGAATTTAGCAGTGAAAATGAATAAATGATAATCGTATTAAATATATCATATCTAGATCATATATAATACTATATTATATTAAATATATCATATCCAGATCTTGTATAATACTATATCATATTTAATATATCATATCTAGATCATATATAATACTATATCATATTTAATATATCATATCTAGATCATATATAATACTATATCATATTAAATATATCATATCTAGATCATATATAATACTATATCATATTAAATATATCATATCTAGATCTTATATAATACTATAT
>JAOUQZ010043586.1:0-12821 GCA_028564935.1 Neosilurus hyrtlii | reverse complement strand
GTGTGTGTGTGTGTGTGTGTGTGTGTGTGTGTGTGTGTGTGTGTGTGTGTGTGTGTGCTCA
This sequence comes from Neosilurus hyrtlii, assembly GCA_028564935.1. NCBI lineage: Eukaryota > Metazoa > Chordata > Actinopteri > Siluriformes > Plotosidae > Neosilurus > Neosilurus hyrtlii. The sequence continues at coordinate 12,760 of JAOUQZ010043586.1, read as the reverse complement.
CTTTGGATGGGTTAAAGGCAGGGCCAAATTTCCTTTGTGGGATCAATATAGTATATTAAAATCGCATGCCCTGCGGTGAGAAATATTTTTATAACTTGCAAGTTACCTCTTATAAGCAGCCATAAGTAGGGCAATTAGCCATGTCCTTCAGTTTAGCTTTACAAGTGCTAGTTTTAGTTTAGTGTAATATTAGTTTTTACTTTTCTGCACCTTACCACCACCTTCTAGAACTAGTCTGTTATTGTTTCATGTGTTGGTGTAGATCAGGGGTCACCAACCTTTTTGAAACTGAGAGCTAGGCTACCAGTTTGATAGGCTCTCCTGAAATTACACATTTGCTCAGTTTTTCTTTAGTTATACATTATCAATAATGATTAATGATACTCATCTATGTGAAGACACTGATCACGTTAATGATTTCTCACAATAATTATCAACAATAAAAATCAAAAATTAATTTTAGACACAGCTCACTAGTGAGTTGTGCTATTTTTAGAACAGGCCTGCAGGCAACTTATGTGGTCCTTGGGGGCGACCCGCGGGCCCCGTGTTGGTGACCCCTGGTGTAGATTCTCAATCATCCAGGTCAAAGCTTGAGTCGAGGCAACTGGACCTCTTTTTGTGGTTTTTGAAGATGTTTCGCTTTTAATCCAAAAAGCTTCGTCAGTTAGAAATTCTGTATCTTTGTACAGACTGAGGAAAAACGTTCAAGTCAAATGCAAATCATTGTCCCTCCCATCTGTTCCATCGCTCGTTAGGGTCCTGCATATGAGGTCCTTTGGTCACCTGAATGAAGGTGTGAAGTGGAGTGAAACCTCTTGGGAAGGAGATTCACAGCTGCCTTGTAACGAGCGATGGAGTGATTATTTTAGATTGTGTATCTCTGTCATTATTACGCTTTCATTTTGTTTTTAAAACCTTTCCCTTAATTTTTAATTAGGTTTTAACTTATTTTTCCAGTACAACTTTTACTGTAAGTTTTTACCCCTCAGTCAGTAATGTCTGGAGGGGTATTGTCGTTGGCTTGGTGGCCTAGCGGGCGGGACAATAACTTTGTCCCGGCCATTGCTACGCTTGTGCACAGGCCAAGTTTCTAAAATTTTTCATAGGCAGTCCCTATGACCCAAACCTGTGCATGGGGTAGCTAATTTGCATAGGTGACCTTTGACCTTGGCACAGTGACCTTAAATCTGTGTTTAGGGTGGCTAATAACATGTTGATTGTCCAAAACGGTTCGAATGGGGGATGGCTTTTGTTCTCTGTGCGCTTTAGGCGTCTTGGCTGAGGGTTTACGACGTTCTATAAAACTAAATTACGCTGCTCAGACAAACACTGGATCACCAATAATATTTATATTAACCTGAAATTCATGTAAACTTCATTTATTGAGTTTTACCAAGGGCATGTTAATCAATTATCAGCACATGTCCAGCTTTTTCACGGCTGCTTCATGTATGAAGCACGAAGTGGTTTACTTGTTTACATCTATGTATTAGATTCAGTTTGAGAGTAGATATCACTTTAAGCATTATGACTGTTTCCGTGTGCACTACCACCGCACTGTATTTGCAGCTTTACAGAGAGCCTTTGGGGATACCTGTCTGTTGGAAATCTTCACTAATTAGCAACGTTATTAGCAAAGAGTTTGTCTCAGGAAGGAAAAGCTGACTTCAAACTGTGAGCTGAAGAATTTTGATGGTGATTTATGTGGCATTTTTGTTTGGGGGAAAAAAAACCTCTTGGTCAATCAATAACTCTGATTAAGCAGGATAAGAGGAGAAATTATTGCAATCGTGAAAAGTACAGTATATAAATTCAATGCATCTCACTAGATGTAATTAGATCCTAAAATCAAAGCTGAGCCGATCAGGTCTGGCTTCACAGAAGGAATTTTGCTAGGTACAGTAATAGTCATGTTAGCAGACCTACCTGCGCTTTACAGAAAGGAGAACGCTCCTTAGTGTCCTAGTGTCTCGTTAGTAACCTAATTCTTTAATGTTGATGCTAACTAGAACATAAAAATATTCAATTAAAAGAAACCTGTTGTTTATGGTGCTTTTTCAGGGGATTTTTATTTAGATGAGAATAACTCTGCAAAATCATATTCTAGAAGGTAGAGGTCAAACGTTCATGAAAACTCGCAGCTAATCCTGGACAGGCTTGGGCCCAAAATAAACAAATAAATAAACAAACAAGCAAACAAACAGCACAGTGTAACATGAGGACTAAAATTACTGTTTATGGCTTATTCTGCTTCAGGTAGTGTTTCACAGAGATCAGCATTTCTGGAGTACCGTGTGTCTATGGGATGGACAAGGAATAATGAGAGAGAGAGAGAGAGATCAGTTACCCTGCATTCCTAAACCTCTGTGTGTAGGTTTGAATTTGTTCCTGAACTCTCTCTCTCTCTCTCTCTCCATAGGGAGGGTGGATCAAAAATGCTGTGTGCTGCAGGTCCTTAGCCAGCTGCTAATTGCATGTTCCCAAATTTGACTTGTAGCAAGCCACCAGCCTCTTGATGGACTGGATGCAGGACAACAAGCCCAAACTGCAGCCATCAGCAGATCTAATTTGGCACAGGACTAAGTACACCCACACACACCCACACACACACACACACACACACACACACACACACACACACACACACACACACACACACACACACACCATTTCCCCTGTGTCGGTAAGGTCAAAAAATGCGAGCCAAACACCTAACACCAGCTTTAGAATCTTTACCTATGAGAACGCAGCATACATGACACTCTACAAACCAGTTCTGACCGAGTCCTGTGTCCGGGAGTTCACTAAACCCTTCCTCCATCATACTAGACCATGGAACAACAAGAACACTCGGGAAGAGCGCAAGCCTCTGCCAAGCCTGCCGAGCCCCGCATGAAATAAAATGTAAAAAAAAAAAAACATTTTATTTCACATTTTTAAAGAATCATTTATGAATTCCTGGATACAGAATTTGAAGACTTCAGGATCATCCCCAAAATCGAATGGTGTCTCACTTTTCCACAAAAATCCACACATAATTTTTGTGTGAACAAACATACACAGAAAACCAAAAGTAAGATGTTGCATCCTTGGAGGAGGTACATATGGATCATGTATAAGACACCAGATATAGCATCATCTTGGGCCCTTCTCCTTGATATTTTGTGTATGCTTATATTACACTGACTAATCAGATCATCAGCACTTCACCCCATCAATGTTTACCATATTTATGCTCGATGCAGCATTTCCATGCACAACAAACTTCTTATGATCTTGCTGTTCTAACTGGTTTGCTACATCTTCATGACTGAACCACGGAGCCACTCACTGAAAGCCTGATTTACTATTAACCGCCAGGCACTAGGACCCAGAAATGCTCCACTAAACTGTTATTTCAAAGCTCCTTTCATGTCCAGCAGCGTAAACTAGTCACTACTTTATCTCTGAAGGCTGCAAATGAGAAGTCGACTACCCGAGTGGCCATGACACATCGTTTCCCACCATGCCACGTTGCACTGAGGTGCCTGACTTGGCTTGCTTTGGTGATTTATTTTTGTAATTCATCACATTTAATGTCTGTTTCCTGTTCAAACATCATCTTAACAGCATGCAAGTATGAAGGCAACATTCTTACTGATCCTTAGGTTTCTTTTATTCACTTGAAATCGAGATCTAAAAAAATGTGTGTTAATTTTGTAGAAGTCAGAGATACCACCACTGCTGTTAAAGAATTTGTTTATAGATTTTATATATGTTAAAGAATGTTAAAGAATTTGTTTATAGAATTTGTTTACATTTCAACTCAGTAAAGTCATCATCAATCAAAGCTAAAGCCCGGCACATTACTCTCCTTTCTTCCTATCTAATAGTTGTGAAAAATGTAATGGAATTTTTTACATAAGGCTGATTTGGAAGTCGGAGTTTGCATGTTCTTCCTGTGCTTGCGTGGGTTTCCTCTGGGTACTCCGGTTTCCTCCCACAGTCCAAAAACATGCACAGTAGGCTAATTGGTTGTTCCAAATCACCCCTAGGTGTGAGTGAGTGTGAATGGTTGTGTGACTGTTGGCCCTGTGATGGCCTGGCGAGCTGTCTAGGGTGTACCCTGCCCTCGCCCAGAGTCGGCTAAGATGGGCGCCAGCCTCCCCGTGACCCTAATTAGGAATAAGCGGTTCAGAAGATGAATGAATGAATGAATGATTTGGAAGTCATAAAAACATTCCATACACTCAGTGTTGGCACCAACATGGATTTTTGACCAATGTCAATACATTTATTTTTAATCACAAAGAAATTGGCTGGTAAGCAATCAATATTAGCCTTATACAACAACTTACAAAATCATGTGCACAAAAATATTACGATTTGGGCCCATCTGATAAATTTTTGTGCTGATATTACTGACTGATACACAATTTTGTATCATTGTATTATTGACTGATACACAATTTCCTCCGGGATAAATAAAGTATTCTGATTCTGATCATCTGACAGGAAATACACCTTTTTTTTTTTAGAGGCCGACAAACGATTGTTAATAAAGAAAACAGGGAGATGGACATTGGACACTTTAACTGTGCTTTGTTGTTGTTGTGTAATTTGTCCATCAGAGGCCACACTGCAATTCCACTGTTGGCAACACACAATCAGCTGATGCAAGCAGAGTTGAGCAGATTAAAACTGTTCTGCTGTTTTTAAAAAAATCGTTTCAGTTGTACACATAAATTAATGCTTTGAACAGTTTAATATAAACAAATTAAAAACTTTATAAAGTATTTAAAAGATAATAAAATTTTCCGTTTCCAAATAGATACTTAAGGATAAATGTATGTACATAGGCCTAACTAAAGTAATTCAATATATACACGTGTAATTGTTTTTGTACTGTTTACAATATTTTCATATATTTCTATATAAATAAACACATGTTCTGGGAATGTAAAGTTGTGACAAACACTATAATACTAAATTACAAAAATTAAAAGTCAACTTCTTGCCAAATTTGACCAATTAAAATCCAGATGGTGGCTTACAGCGCACAGCAAAACTGGCGAACTGCGAGTGGGCGTGTTCAGGTTCATGAAGCATCATGCTAGTCTACGCCTAAATAAGATAAGGTGCATGAAATTCGAAAACAGAGATGAACCTTTATTCCGTTCCAGTGTGTTTACCATCGGAGAGAACATAACAGAGAATAAATGAAACAAGACAAATACATTATTGTTTGTGATTAAATAATAATTCAAGCGTTGTGTCTGACATCCTGCTCTGTGATAACAATAAACGCTATAGGCGTGTCTCAGCAAGCAAAGGTTTTCATTTAGAACCTTTATATAATATCTCCATATTATATCTTATATATTCATTTCATATATTTCTTTTAATGAAGTAGTTCAAAACAGATGCATCTGTATTTATTTACACTTAGTCTGGTGTAAACTTTTACACATTTATTTTTAAAATTAAACCCCTTTTTAAAATAACTTAATGATACTTAACATGATTTTTAATACTCAAAACACCTATCATTAGAAATATAAAAAAAAATTATATTTATAATATTAAGCTTTAACACCTATAGCCTGTTTTCATGAATGGACATTGCTTAAATTTGTCTACAAATAATTAGTCAATTTATCAAATAAATATTTAACAAAATAATTTTAAGCTAAAATTAAAAATCAATATCTTTTATTTATTTGTCTTCTTCAGAAGAAGAAACCTTAGTACACCTTATATTACAAAATTAAAACCAAACAAATCCGGAGCGACATGGATAATGCACCAAATACAGTAAGCCATACCATATAAGGGTACTGGTTTTAATTATGTTGTACAGTACATGTGACAAATTAGGCAAAAAAAAATCTCTCTTCCTTAAACTTAATATAAAGGATGGCTGGAGTCTGAACTTTCAAGGTCACTCAAGGTCAAAGTTATCCGTCTCATTTGTAAGTCCATATTCATTCATTCATTCATTTTCTGAACGCTTAATCCTAATTAGGGGTGCAGGGAGGCTGGTGCCCATCTCAGCCGACTCTGGGCAAGGGCAGAGTACACCCTGGACAGCTCACCAGGCCATCGCAGTATAAATCCATACAAGTTTGATGAAAATCCATGGGATTATGTGGCCAGGATTTTGTTCACAGACTAACAGACAGATTTAAAACTGCCGGTGATTACAATACCTTAATACCTCCGCCGGTGTTTACTGAACACCAATACAAACACAACTTCCTTATACCTTTTACCTTTCAGTAGATCACTTTACCCTTCCTCCTCATCATTATCATTTTTAAAAAAAATCCTTATTCCAGTACATATTTACTCTGAATTATAGCATTACTGGAAGACAGAAACTGATGAGCTGCCTCATTTATGCTAGAAGTGCACAATACGGAAGATGTATAGCTAACGTGTGTGAGGGTGTTTTTTTTTCATGACGTAGGTTTAGTTATCAGATTGTTCACTGTAAGCATAAAGACGCTCCTGCTGAGTAAGACTACATAGAGCTCATCGTTCTTTCTGGGTTCAAGTATTTTTTTTTTTCTTCCTCTCGCCGAGAGAAGCAAAACGCTTCTTTGGATTACAGTGCCCTATCACTGTTTAACCTACACGCCACAGGAGCGGGTTCGCTGTAATACTCTCACTGTTACAGCTGCCTGCTTCAGATTAGACCCCTCTCCCTCTCTCTCTCTCTCTCTCTCTCTCTCTCTCTCTCTCTCTCTCTCTCTCTCTCTCATGCACACCAACAACAAATGTCAAAAAGAGATCCAATTATTGACTTTAAAAACATTAAAAAAGTGACTTTTACTTCCATTCTCATTTACTTTAAGATTTGCAATTAAAGAAAGGAGGTCCTGGCTTTGAGTCTTCTCTGTGTGTTCTCCACGTACTCCGGTTTCCCTCCACATTATAAAGACTTGTACATTAGGCTACTTGACTATTCCAAATTGCCCCCAGGTGTCAATGTGAGAGCAAATGGTTGTTTGTGTATTCAGGGTGTACCCTGCCTTCACCGTGTCGGCTGAGATAGCCTTGAGCCTTCCGGTGACTCTGGTAGGATTAAGCAGTTCGGCAAATGAATGAATATATAAAGTTAAGTTTTAAATTTTATAAAATTAGATTTTTATACTATACATTTTTCTCAGTTCACCTAAATTACTCACCTAAAAACTACAAGCCATGGCACTATGCAAAGCATTCAACTATAAGCTCTTCAAGAAAAGTGAAGCATCGGCTCAGAGGGGCATTCGACACCGAAACCATCTATTAAATATAAAGATGAACTGCACTGATTCATCAAGACAATGAAGGGAGCCTGAACTGTTTGACAGCTGTAGCGAAGCAAACTATTTCTTTGTAGACTGACGTCTTGAGGTGGATCAGCGTTCATGAATTAATCACTGGGCAGATTTTTGGAGCTGAACTGAAGGAGAATGGAAGTGATGTGAAAGAATGCAACTAATTGAAAATTTCTTCTGAGAGCCTTGTATGTGTTTTAAAAGACCTTGATGATCTCTGCAGGTTTATATCTAGAGGGAAGAGAGAGGGAGGGAGGGAGAGAGAGAGAGAGAGATGAGAAAGAGAGAGAGAGAGAGAGAGAGAAGAGAGTGGACAGAGAGAAAACAGTGGAGAGAGAGAGAGAGAGAGAGATGAAAAAGAAAGAGAGGAGAGTGTGGGGAGAGAGAGAGAGATAGAAAGAGAGAGAGAGAGAGAAAGAGAGAGAGAGAGAGAGAAAGAGAAAGAGAGGAGAGAGAGAGAGAGAGAGAGAGAGAGAGGAAAAAGAGACAGCAGGGGGGCAGAAAGCCTGTCAGCAAGATATTCCGCTGCCAATTAGCATCAATCTGAGCAGAAATAAAGGTGTTTGTGTTTGTGTATGAATGTTTGCGTGTGAGTGTGTGTTTGTGAGTGAGTGTGTGTTTATGCGCCCTCCACCTTTTTCTATTCTTAGAATCGAATCCACATGTCAAAAATACACAAGTATGTGTGCTCTCTGCTGTTGCTTACTAAAAAATAAAGCCCCATTCTCTAATTTTTCTTTCTTAGACATATATGACAATCTTATATAAGACAACAGATCATTCCTGACCTCGAATCATCATCCACTATATGATCTGACCCATTTTTGACATCCCCTCATCTCGCTGTAGCTGGGAAACTTTTTCTGATGGGGTGAATATTTTATTAGACGGCACTATGAGATACCTGTGCAGTTCAAATGAGGCCAAAGTGAGTAAAATGATTTTGAAGAAAAGGCTGTTGATATTCGAACCTAACAGCCAGCCCTTCCTTCAGGACGTCTTCAAAAAGCAGCAACATGAACAATGCCATTTTATATTACCCTCCAGCCAATCAGAAAGAGGGGGTTGTTGTTGCTGTGCATGAACATCAACTCCCGCTTGTTGCTGATTGGCTGGAATAGTGTTGTGTGGCTCACTCTGAGCCACTGTGTTTCTTTTCTGGCTGCAAATGTCAGATTTGTTGGGCTGTACAGACAGACAGTTGGATATTCAGTAAATTTGTCATTTCAAAAATGTATCTTTTATCTTAAATCTTTGTATCTTCTATCTCACATGTATATCTTAATTTATATAATATATTTTTTTTCTTATTGTCCTTTTCTTAACTGACCTAAATCCTTCAAAAATCCCTTAAAAATTTTTTTTCAAAAATGTTAAATATTGTTCTTTTGTTCTTGATCCTTTGACAGTTAATTCTTTACCTTTGGACAGTCGTACTAAGCATTTCACTACATATTGTACTGTGTATAATTTGTATGTGACAATAAACTTGAATTTGAATTTGATTTGAATTAAATACTTCCTGACTGAAATTATTATTGAGCTTCCAAAATCTGAAAGTTTCAAGTAAGTGCAGGATGAACTTTCTGGATTTCCACGTCTGTCAATTTCAAATGCCCTTTAGGCTCCGTCACAAAGTAATCCAAAAATGTTTAAACTTTAATGACGGAGAAAGATATGCAACTTTGCATTTTCATCGCAGGCAAATACACATAGACACACAGAAAGCGTGAGAGAGAGAGAGAGAGAGAGAGAGAGAGAGAGAGAGAGAGAGGGGGAACAGTAAATGAAGAAAAAGGGGGGGAGAAGGGAGTGAGTGACAGGAGAAAAGAGTTATTTGTGTTTGGTATCAAGTTATTTCACAGAGACTGGCCACAGACAATGCTTTTTTCCACATGTGCCCTCTCGCTCTCTTTCGCTCTCTCTCTCGCTCATTTTCTATGCAGTGTAATAAGATTTCAGGCCCTTTAGTCACCACAATGCCTTACCATACACACTCAGATACTCGAGCGCAAACTAGCAGGACAAAAACGGCTGAATGCGTTTTGAGACAGACTCTGTCCTCATTTACCACGCCGCCTGTGCAAAAGACGTGATTGTTCAGCACGTGTGATCCCCCTTTCGATTACTGTCTCCATCCCTCGCTTACAGTCACTTGCTTGCATTTCTTCTGCCTGCCTTTTTCTCAGCGTTATATAACCGTCTATCGCTATGCACCAGTGTCACTTTCTCTCTATCTGCCTGTCTCTCATTTTATGTCTTTCTATGTGTTCTATATTACATGGGGCCAAGAATTACAAGGTGTCTATTATTATAAATGAACACTGGATTGGTGAGCACTACAGTGACCCAGAGCTCTAATATATTCCTTTAGAAACTTATCACCTGGGGCCAGGAAGGCCAATCGAACAGTAATACCGAGACAAAAGATCCTTTTTCACCTAAGAGGGTCATTCCATGTAAATTCACCTAGAGGTTCCCAGGTGACCATCTCAGAATTCAATGAAACTTGAACCAGACATAGAATATGTTTCAACATGAACACATGCAAAATTTCATGGTCCCAGCTCAAAAACTTTGGGATATGTTCTTTCAAAGATCGCAGGCTAGTACACATTTGTCGGCCCGCAACTTGCAATTTACCATTTTGGGCATTTTTGAAAGCTTTTAACTCTAATAATTATTGTATAGGGCTGAAATTCTGCATACTAACAAAACAGGACCTGCAGTTAAATGTACTCTATTTGTCAGGGAAAGGTTGCTGTTGATACTGCAATGTTGAAAAAACTGCGATTTCATAGGTGAAAATATTCTGATCTTGCGAGCCCCTGAAGAAGATGTGAACAGTTCACCAAGGTTATGAAACTTTACCACATGCAACATGTATATCAGTTCTAGCACCACACAAAATTTTAGCCTTGTTGCTCATTTCCTTCATACTTAGCCATCATCTTGAAATTCTCATAAATTTCACTTGTGAAATTTCTTGATTTTTTTTTGTTTTTGCTTTCCTTCTGAAAAAGAATAAAATATACATAAATATTTTGATTGAGATTAGAATATAGTTTCAAACTGGTATCAGAGTAATAATAAACAAAAACTAATGTTTTAAATTTGATTTTATAACAATTAGAAAAGTGACATTTGTTGCGCATAATTATCTGTCATAAATTCTATTATCAAACAGTACATGTACAACATAAGTTATATAACTTTATCATTTTAAATGATGTATTTATATTCCCACTGAATAATTCATATAATGATATATTATGATAGAGATTACATACATTTTCTGTTCATTTTTTTTCTCCTTCTATGTCATCTTTTCAAGCTTAGGTGCAAGTAACTACATGCTCTCCCAAAAAGACTTCCAACAAATAATGGGACTTTTGCCCAATTTTCAGTAAAACTGAAACATATATGCATGTACTGAACTCACTTTGCCGAAACACTTTACTGGTAGATTGTTGCAAATATTACAATGAAGTTTCCTAATATTTGAAAAACATTCTTTTTTGGACACTCACTAAAACACCATAACAGAACAGGCAGAAGGTTGGGAAAGTGACAAACAAGCTACTTCCAAAAAAAAAAAAAACAAGAGACCAGGTTATAGTTCCTGAGTAAAACAAGTGTAACAAGACCCTTTGAAGAGCACAAACCTCTGCCAAGACCAGCAATCCTATGAGCCTCTAATCCAAAATGTTAAAAATCTTTCCCATTTCTCACAATGTTAAAAAATTGGCATCTTCCTTGTTCGAAGCCCCGCCCCTTAGTATTAATTTGATAAAAATCCAACCATAAATTTTTGCATAATTCTGCTAATAAACAAACACACAAACCCTGGGTAAGACAACATATTTGGCAGAAGTACAAGGGTAACAGTTGGGTTCACAAACTTCACAGAGTAACTAAATACTGTAGCACGGTAGGAGTGTTGATCTTGGAGAGCTGTTAGTTATAAGCAAAGTTGTAAGCTAATAGTTAAATGACCAATAATATGGCTGCTCAATACAGTTAACAAAGCTATTTTACAAGCAAACCGCGAATACCAATCAAGGGGTTAGGATAAAATATGGTAGAGAATGAGCTATATTAGGAAAGAGATTCAACATAGCTTCCTTCTTTACAGGATAAAAATAACCACTAATGTGACTTTGTGTTACAGTATATTACACGTGTATATACTATACAGAATCAGCATGATCTGAGTGGTTTGCTATCTCGGGAAAATGGACTTGAGATAATTATCCACCTCCTAAACTCTCTATGTTTATATATAAACACTATAATCCTGTCATGCGTTGAAAATATAAAAATAAACTGTGTAGTAAATACTACAACAATTATTTCCCTTAGACTCAGTCAATATTTCATCAATATCCACCGTGCCTTTGGTGAAAAATATTTATTTAGCATCGACAGCATGGATGGGAAAGACAGCGTGGGAGCACGGAGGTGCAACACAGTTGTGGATCTTACACGAGTATTCTCCGAGCCTTCTGCCGTGATAGGATCTATAATGTATACAGATAAGTAAGAGCTAAAAGATGCAAAGCAGCATAAATCTCTCCAGCGAGGCACAGTGGCTATAACTGTACTGACGTGACTGGATTTCCAAAATGGCTGCCAGTGTCTTAATTGGCACTCATTGTTATTCAGTGCAGGTCAACAATGGAGACTCGGGAAAGGGAGAGAGTGAGCGAGAGAGACACTGAGCTGTAATAATCGCCCTATTGATTAGAAGATGGAGACGAATACTGCATGCATATTGTGTCTCTACAATCTCCTTCTGTTGTTCGGCAATAGCTAAAAAATATGTACTTAATAAAATAAACCAGAGAGTGTGCTTATAAACAAATGTGTATTTTTATTAAATATTTACTTCTTAACGCTATAAAAATTACTAAAACAACAGACACCTCCTGATTAGATTAAAACAAATTAAACAAATGTTAGATCATTAATTAACCTGTTTTTGAGGTGGATTTGACATATACACACTGTGCACAATTATTAGGCAAGTTGTATATTTAAGGATTAATTGTTATTGTACAACTATCCAGTGCTCTTGGTCAATCCAAAATGTTTACAAACCCTTAAACCTGAACATTTAAGTAGTAAAAGTGAAGTTTTGGCTTCTTAAGAGAATATCTATATGTGCACCATTATTAGGCAACTATTAGTGTACAGAATTATTGGGCAACTAAATGAAAAGAAACAAAGATTTTCCATTTCACTTGTTTATTTTCACCTGTTAAAGTGAGAATAATAAATAAACTCAAAATTTACAAATAAACATTTCTGAAATTACAAAAAAAAAAACCCTCAGTGACCAATATAGCTCCCCTTCTTTTCGATAACAGTCACAAACCTTCCATTCACGGAGTCAGTCAGTATCTTAATCTGGTCAGAATCTTTTTGTGCAGCTGCAACCACAGCGTCCCAGA
>JAOUQZ010043585.1:0-12822 GCA_028564935.1 Neosilurus hyrtlii | reverse complement strand
TAAATATATGGAATGCAAATGTAATATAGAATGTGATTATTTTATTGCAGTGTGACTTTACTTGTAAAGTTAAAGTCAGTAAAGTGACTATGTGCAAAAAGTGGTAAATAATGCCTTGTAAATGAATTAAATGTTTTTTTTTGGTTCATTTCAAACTTTTAGGTGTGCTTTAGAGTAGATATATTAGTTTTCCTTCTAATAAAAAATACTAGTCAGATAGAAAACAGTGGTCAAAGTGGACAATTTTTGCTGTAATTGAAATTGTGTGTGTGTGATAACTAAGGTCTGTCTGGAAATTAACCCAGGTGTGTGTGAGTGCCATAGATGGTGTAATATAAATTTATGTAATCATCAGTTTTTAAATAAATAGATTTTTAAGAATTATTTTACACATCAGTTTAAGATAAGAGAGATTGAGAAACACCAGATATGGTAAAGTCTTTAAACCCAGCTGCTATCCTGATGTTGGCTCCACAAAAATCTTGCTATTTATCTGTATTTTTATTCTTGCTTTTATTAGTCCAGTAGACAACAATTGCCAAATGCTGAACCCCTGCCTGCCCATCTGTCTGCACAAGCAGCAGAATTACATGCTTGCAGATTGGCAGAAGGTAAAACCATGATGATTTTGGGGCAATTTGGAGGCATTTGTTCGGGGGTGGGGGGGCATGGTGGGTGAGCCTTTCGGTTAGCAAGCATTGGTTCACAAATTGATTCTCAAATTACTCTCAAAGTTTTTGGAACAATTCATGGTGTGGGCACAACATAACATAGGATGGAGTCTCAAAATAGAACAGGCAGCACACGCATCCCCAGACAAACCCTTTGATCACATAATAATGGACTTCATTTAAAAAAAAGAGTGAAGGAAAGAAAAACTGTCTAGTGATGGATTGAGGTTTTCCCGACGGCTAAGCAAGATACTGAGGCAGTGGCCAAGAACATCATTCCCAGGTAGAGAATTCCAAGTAGAATACAACGCTACTTCATTTGTCAGTGCCGCACTTAGGGACAATTAGGGACATTCCTGGAGATTGACATGGAACAGCACTGTTAATACCACCCAGCTAGTGGAGGTGCAGTAGGGTCTGAGAATGGGTCATTGAAAAATAATCTAAGTAAGGCATGTGTGGAAACAGGATTGAGCTGGACCAAGGTCCTCCCAATAGTATTGAAGCAAATGCGCATCCAGGCCAAAACATTACCTGAGCCCTTTCAAAATTTTGTTCGGTCATCCCCGAACACAGGAATTGTCCCCATAAAACACTCTCCAAGAGACCTGGCCCTGTGTGATAAAGTCATGGTTAAATATCTTGCAAAACTATCCTTTGCACAGTGACGTCCCTGATGACATATTCTCTTCCATCTTTTAAAAATATCCGTATAATATAACAATTTCTGATACCATTCTTTTTTCAGACATTGTAAGTTTCACACCTCGACTACTTGCTATGAATCTCCAGTGTTTTACAGTGACAAAAAAAAGCCTTAGCATTTTCTTACAGAAGGATTAATGATGAGTTAGATTGAATCCCTAAATTAATTTCTGATTTGACCCTGAGCGTTACACTTTTCCTCTCTTATTATAGTTGTTCTATTGTTCTAGTAGTTTTGTTATCATTTACATGCTAAAAGGGGGAGAATGAGAGGGAAATATATCATATTAGGAGCAAATGAAATATTTGTATATTCGTTTAGACGGTGACCACAGTGAAGTCCCAGGCTGCACATCATTTACTTCATATTTTGTGTTTTCCTTGTCCATGTTCTTTAATTTGAGTGTGTGACAAGTAACATGGAATTGATAAGAGCGGGTAGTCCCTAAACAACCTCAGGATAATTTACGTCTATTAAGTGGAAAACAAAGGGCTGCACCCTCAGCTATTTTTTTTTTTTCAAATTAAAGTTCAGTATAAATATAAAAATGCAGAAAATAGAAAATAAAGAAAATATATAGAATAAAATAAAATATAAATAAAAAATAAAATATAGGATACTATATATATATATATATATATATATATATTTATATATATAAGATGAAATAAGTGAAATATATATGCAAATATAAATGCAATATAATGAAATATAACGTATGCAGTGGCGATTTTCCAAGTAATAGTCTGTCTGTAAAGTGTCTATGTGCAAAGTGACAAGTGAAACTCGATACGGATGGTACGCTCTGCTGATCTCACCGCCCTCTGGAGAGCTTGCCTGTCCTGTTTGTTGCTGTTCCCAAACCAGGCTGTGATACTTCCCGTCAGGATGCTCTCAATGGTGCAGGTGTAGAAGGTTTTTAGCACCCTTGAGGGCAGTTTAAAGGCCTTCAGGCGTCTAAGATGAAAGAGACGCCTCCTTCACCAGGGTGTTAACATGACAGGACCATGCCAGGTCCTGCGTGATGTAAACACCTAGGTACTGGAAACTGTCCACTCTCTCTGTGGTCCCGTTGATGGTCAGGTGCTGGTAATTCCTCTCCTGCTTAGTACTGAAGTCCACTATCAGCTCCGTAGTCTTGCTGACGTTGAGGAGGAGGTTGTTGTCCTGGCTAAATGAAGTACCCAGAGGAAACCCACACAAGCACAGGGAGAACATGCAAACTCCACACAGAAACACCCTCGCCAAGCCCAGCACTCGAACCCTGGACCACTGTGCTGGCCTGAGTTCCATTTGTAACTGAATTTTTACATCACATCAGATACATTTTCAGGTGCACTGCAGAATTCAAACACTGAATGTTTTCATGAGCACAGTGGGCTCAATATGGGGCTGAGGTGTCAGATAATGTTTGGCTGCCTCTAAACGTTTTTCTATAAAGCACTGAATGAAGGGTCTGAATAACAAATTAAATAGTGGACTTTAATTATAATATTTTAATAAATCTGCAAATAAATAAATAGATTTTACCTTTATATAGATGAATGGACAAAAATATAATTTACATATTTATTATTTGGCCGTGCAATGGCCTGGCGAGCTTCCCTCGCTCAGAGTTGGCTGAGGTGGGCACCAGCCTCCCCGTGACCGTAATCAGGATTAAGCAGCATCGAAAATTAATGAATGAATAAATGAATTAATGATTAATATTTAATTAAAATTAAATTCTTTACAATTGAATTTATGTTATAAATATGTTTCTTTTAGAAGTGACTGGCTCTGAATCTTTACACTATGAGCTCACACTACATACATTTTTGAGCACAACACTAAAATTAATTTATAGCCAGACAATTTTCTTTAATTAGCTGTTTCAGTTATCATGTAGTCATGCAAAGCATCTCTTCAGCCACAAGTTTGTGCTCAGACATGTAGACCAACTGCCCATTTTTATTGTTTGTACATTTTCCAACCACAGAACTGACATGTGGTACATTTTCAGACATGACACTTGTATCAGAGCAGTGAAACCTCACATCCTCATGTCTCATCTGTGGTTTATCCGCTTCTGACTAGCTGCTCCTTTCCCACACTCCACACACATTCATTTATTGAATGCTCCGTGCTCTTTAAAATCTTGCTCTGCCTCATCACTGGACATAAGTGAGATTTAATGATGGAACAATGCGGTTCTCAAATCCCTCTCTATACTAGTCCCAGTCATGACATTCTCTATGGGAAAAGATGTTATCTAACAGAAACATTTGATTGAAGTAGGTAAGGTGGGTTTATATTTGGACATCAAGATGATCTCTTCTATTTATCACAAATTAAACACAAAAAAAGACAAAATGTATGAAAACAGAACCAAATTCAACTAAAAATATTTTCTAATTTCTTCTGGTTAAAGCCCAGAAGTGCTGAAACAAATTTTTCAGAAGAGCTTTATAATGATGGGAGTTAGTAAGGGAGTGTCTAAAAAATGTGTGACTTTGAGCATTATGTAAAATTCTACCAAAAATTCAGACGCCTACGTTATAGAATGCACTGCATTCTGAGAATATGAATTAACTATTAGCCACAGCAAAAAGATTAAAAATCATCAGTTATCAGTATATATTAGGGCAGTGGTGGCTTAGTGGTTAAGGTGATGGGTTACTGATCCAAAGGTCAGCAGTTCAATACCCACTATCACCACTGTTGGGCCCTTGAGCAAGGCCCTTAACCCTCAATTGCTCAGTTGTATAAAAAATTATAATTGTAAGTCGCTCTGGATAAGAGCTTCTGCCAAATGCTGTAAATGTAAATGTAATGTAAATGTATATATTCGTTTGGCGGCACACTTTGAGCAGTTCACCAGACCATCGCGGGGCCAACACACACAATCATTCACACTCACACTTACACCTAGGGACAATTTGAAACTGTTAATTGGCCTAATGTGCATCTCTTTGAACTATGGGAGGAAACTGAAGTACCTGGAGGAAACCCATGTACAGAAAAAACATGCAATAAGCCAGAGCCAGGATTTAAGCTGCAGGTCCAACTTGCTGTAAAAATGATATGCTAACAACTACACCACCATGCCCCCCTGGATCAATACATGAAAAGGGTCCATGTCTGTGTTCTCCAGTATCTCTGTTCCCTAATCCTAACCCTACCCCTAACGCTATTTATACTGAAAATGTGAAATCATGAAAATTCCAGAAATTGTTACTTCCATTAGATTCCATATATCCATTAATTTCATATGGACCAGGGAACATAGGAACGGGAACATAGGTACTGGAGAACATAGGGAAATGCATGCAAAAACCAAATTCATTTTAAGCCTATTAGTCTTATTATGCAAAGGAATATATTTTAAAAACTAGCTTTCGTAAAAATAATTACTAAAAACATGAAAAAAAACCGCTGAGAATTTCATAGAATTCTCTGAGAGAAACTATAGAGATAATAAGGAAAGTTTTAGGGTGGTTTTCATTTATTTTTTTAGAGACGTAGGTTACATGAATAACCACACCCTCTAAACTCAGGTTATACAGCAGTCTGTTCCCTCTCTGCCTCTGAGCTGATACACAATGATTCAGTGCAATAATATCTGTGTGTTTCTCTGTGTCATGGGTAAGTGTTAATTACCTTATCTTAATGAGTGCTTTAACTAATTCTTATTAATTTAAAATATCTAAAAACATTAATTGTACAATTGTGTAATTCAAAATATGTCTAATATATCATGTGTGTGTGTGTGTGTGTGTGTGTGTGTGTGTGTGTGTGTGTGTGTGTTACAGGTTTACTCTCAGAGACTCTGAGTTCTTTAACTCTGGATGTAGAAGTTGGAGATGAAGTCACTATTTGGTGCCAACATGACCTGACTGTTACAGTTTCCATCTTCTGGTATAAACACACGTGTGGTTCAGTTCCTCTTCTTCTTGGGTGTAAAAAGTTTAGGACATCAGCTCCATCAGTACCCTGTTACTTCTTTACTGAAAGTGAGAGAATAGTGATGTCTGTTCAGGACAAGAACACGTCTCTCACCATCACTGCAGTAAATGTCTCTGATACAGGACTGTATTACTGCACCTTCAGAGAACTAGAACATATAAACTTCAGTAATTCGACATTTATACAAGTGAAAGGTACATTTGTATAAAGTGAAACGTTTCAGTGAAAGTTGACTGAGAGGACTGAGATTTTATAAATAATTTTCCTTTTTTCAGACAGAAGTAAATTACTTTCTGGGGACACCACAACAGGTTTGTTTTGTTTTCCCCACAAAACTTGTGTACTTTTTTCATATTAAATTATGATGCAGGCTAATTGAATAAAATGTCTTCTTTAATTTGTTTCAGATTCTTCTGCTGTTTTCTTTGTGCTTAATGTGGTGTTCGGTATCGCGAATGTGATTCTTCTCTGTGGCATAATCTTCATTGCACTTGAACTGAAACACAGAAAAACACACAGTGGTATTAGAGGTATAACTTCTATAATAATAATAATAATAATAATAATAATAATAATAATAATAGTAATAATAATAATAGTAATAATAATAATCTTTTTTTTTTGTTGCAGTAGCCACTAACAGATGCGATATTGAGGTAAATCTAAGACTAATTTAATCACATGCGCATGCACACACATACACACACACACACACACACACACACACACACACACACACACACACACACACACACATATTGTATTCAAACATGATTTATTTAAAAATAAACAAATAAATGAAAACCTTCTCATGCACGATTTCCTACAAACTGGAAAATGAAATTCCTCAGACCTTGTAAGTTACTTATTTATAATTAATTTTAATATTATAAATAATAACAAAAATAGCAAAAATTAGCAGTGCTACATAAAAAATAGCAGCAATTCATACTTTAAAGAGCATGGTCTACTTAAATTTTCATAGATCCTATGATTGTCCAATCATCCAACCATCTGTCTGTGCATGTAGTACCACATACTATGGGGCTGTGTGTTAATCTCGGGTGCTGCAAAAAATAAAAATAAAAAATAAAAAATAAGATAAATTTAATGAAAACTGCATCTCTTTGCTTCACACTATAGCATGCCATCATCTAATGCATTTACTCTCTCTATAGCACTTTTTCTAATCTATGTGCAGTGTCTGTGTTCTTTTGCACATCCTAATCTTCCTAAACCTCAGGACTCGCCTCTTTAATGTTGAAATTGAGAAGCGTGTCTTGCTGGTATTATTTAATGAATGGAATAGCCTTCAGTTCTCAGAACAAATATACACTGTTGATTTTCAGAAGAAATGTTTTTCTGTCCATATTAAAGAGTACCTTTATTGATCATCCTTACATAGCCCCTTAGCATAATTTGTGTGTATGTGACACATTTAATTGATACAGATGTTTATTTTAACATAAATGATCATAAAAGTAAAAAACTAGTAATTTTATTCTGTGAATGACTAACAGGCACTGAACTGAGGAGGTTAGCAGCTTAACAATCATTTTCCCTGGAAGTGACATCAACATGTTGGGTGGCTTGATGTCTCTTGTGGACACAGTGAAATGTTACTTTCTAGTGACTGAGGATTAGAATGCTGCCAGAGATGTGTGTGACGGTAAATCCAAATGGCTTGTGCAACTAATGTTTATTCCAACACAGCTTTCTTGTTGTCAGTTGGGTTAGGAACACAAAATATGTTTTCTTTGATTTCTGCACTTCTTGTTTGTACAGCTCAGCACTGGCAGATAATGTGTTATGATGCACGGGTCAGTGATGTAGTCCAGCCAATCCAACGAGTTCTAGTCACTACCAGGCTGGAACAGCCAATCATAAAGGCAATGTCTCTGAGCAATGCCTAGAGTCATAACACTCATGCGCTCTTTAAAAATGGGCATGGGCTGATGTTGCTGGAAGGGTCTTTTAGGTGATTGTTTTAATTGCTAGTAACACTAATTCACCATAATTACCCTTTACGTCTATAATCAAACCCACAAATGCTGATTCTCCAGATGTTCAACTACCCTAAAGAAGGGCAATTTAATTTGCTTCTTTAATCAGAACAGCAGTTTTCTTCTTTGCTGACATCATAGGAAAAGGGTTTTTATAATTATTAATTAAGCTTTTAATATGATAAACTTGGATTAGCAAACACAATGTACCATTGGAACACAAGTATGATTGTTGCTGAAAATGGGCCTCTATAGATCTATGTAGATATTGCATTAAAAATCCAGCCTTTTTCATCCACAATAGTCATGTGCAATATTAACAGGGTCTAGAGTGTCTTTCTGATATATATATATATATATATATATATATATATATAAAATAATTTTTTTTAATATGGAAAGTGTTTCCAAACTTTTGAACAGAAGTGGATATTATCTCTCATTAGGACAATATGTTACAAAATAAAATACAAATTATTTCCCAAATTCTTATTTTTAGTTTATTAGAATATCATTAAAAGTACGAAATATAATAACTTTGAATAATAACAATGAAAATACACATTCTAAGATTCTTAAAGTACAAAGCTTTAAAGTTTCTTCACCATGAATAATTTATATTCTTATAAAATCTCACAGCAGATTAATAAGAACCTATAGAGAAAATGCCCAGTTTATATGATTTATTATTTATATTCATCTGTATCTCTTCTTTGTTCCTGTGGGTTCTTGACTTCGACTTCGACTGAATTATTCTGCACTACACTTCTCTAAGAAGAAAACCAAGAGACATGATGAAAAGGTGGATTCACTTGTTACATATTCTTCTATTGATTAGAGTGATGTATGAACATAAAGTTATACCACATACTGTTTTCTTAATAAGAAAGAAATGCTTTTGATTATTTGTGTTTGAATAATATAATTTATATTACCAAAGTTTCATACTATAAAATATATTATAACATCATCAAGTCAGGATTGTCCAGTTTTCATTAGCTACAGTCACATCCCATACATTGAAAAGTTTAATACAATTTGTGTAAATAGATATTTGATAGCTATTTCTTGCTTGCTAAAATCTAACAGCCTTGATAATAAAACTGCACTTTGTATTAAGCACTATTACTATTTATTATTAGTAAATGATATTGTGTGTGTAAAACTTTTGCGAATGTCCCATAAAGTGCATTTCATTGTATTTTGTCAAGAAAAAAAATCAATCTTTACTTATCCATCACGGCAACCAGAATGTCAGAAGTGGGAAATCGTTTATCTGATTTCTGTATTTTGATTTTCTTCTTTTTCAGGGAGATTGAGTTGCTAATGTGTCAATAAGTACATTTATCACCTAAAATCTCACCTTTTCTGTCAATGTTACCCATCATCCTTGTTTCATATATTGCTTCACAAGATTAAAAAAAAAAAAAAAAAACCTTGTGTGTATGTGTGTGTGTGTGTGTGTGTATGTACTACACGGACGTCGGATCGACAGGTGGATCAGTGCAGCCTCTGGTGTGAAGCAGAGCTTGTACCAGTCCATCGTGGTGAAGAGGGAGCTGAGCCAGAAGGCAAAGCACAATTTACCACTAAATCTATGTTTCTACCCTCACCTATGGTCACAAGCTTTGGTTGCTGACCAAAAGAACAAGATCACGGATTCAAGCAATTGAAATGATCTTCCTTTGTAGGGTGGTGGGGCTCTCCCTCAGAGATAGGGTGAGAAGCTCGGTCATCCAGGAGGAGCTCAGAGTAGAACTGCTGCTCCTAGTTGAGCCACCTGATTAGAATATCTCCGAAAGCATCCCTGGTGTTTTGTTTCAGGCATTTCCAACTGGGAAAAGACCCCAGGGTCGGCCCACAACATACACTGCTGCCCCCTTGACGTGACCCAGGATCAAGCGGAAGAACATGACTGACTAATTATATAAAGTATTATGAAAAACAATAGTGACTTAAACCTTTTTCTTTCTTTGGTATACTATTCCTGAAGCTGTGACAGCAAGAGCTTTGGGGGAAAAAATGCTTTGGTTATTTTTTGTTACTTGGATTTACTACTGGACTCCAAAAGGTAAGAAATGCATAATTTTCTCTGTGCACTTTTCTTTTCACTTTTACAAGCGTAAATCAAATACTCTATGAAGAAAACTAAATGGTGCTTTTTCTTTTGTAGCAAGATCAAAACAATGTGATGTCATATGCCTCTTTTTGTCTCTTTTAGTGGTCAGAGATGTACAAACTCCAGTACATGTTTTATCAAAATGGTAAATAAATCTTAAACAACTGTTCTATAAATTCTATTTATTCATTTAAATGTAAAAAAAAAAGTGATAATTTATTATTTAAAAAAAATCCTCCTATCCAGTCTTGAAAAGTTTGCATGGTATAACCACTACTCCTGGTTCCAGTTTTTGACACTTTTTTTGACATTTTTAGCAGTTTTCTCTCAACAAGGTAAGCCTACTTACTAGAAGTTATTCAGATCTAGAGCTTAGATAAGATCTTGATTTTCATCCAGCATAGTTTATGGTACATTATTATTATTATTAGTGTCATGATTAGGAAGTGGGTTTCGAAATTTACTGCCCTTTCCTTTCACTGTTTATTGTACTAACAGTAGTTTATTGATCTATTATATATATATATATATATATATATATATGTGTGTGTGTGTGTGTGTGTGTGTGTGTGTGTGTGTGTGTGTGTGTGTGTGTGTGTGAGTGTGTACTCAACAAAAATA
Source organism: Neosilurus hyrtlii (assembly GCA_028564935.1). NCBI lineage: Eukaryota > Metazoa > Chordata > Actinopteri > Siluriformes > Plotosidae > Neosilurus > Neosilurus hyrtlii. The sequence goes on along the minus strand of JAOUQZ010043585.1, from coordinate 2,757 downwards.
TAAACACGACAGTTTTGTTTTTCCTCCCATTTATAATGAGCTGAACTCAAAGATCTAAAACTTTTCCTATGTACACAAAAGGCCTATTCCTCTCAAATATTGTTCACAAATCTGTCTAAATCTGTGATAGACAGCATGAATATTACACAGGTGTGCCTTAGGCTGGCCAAAATAAAAGGCCACGCTAAAATGTGCAGTTTTATCACACAGCACAATGCCACAGATTTCGCAAGTTTTGAAAGAGCTTGCATTTGGCATGCTGACTGCAGGAATGTCCACCAGAGCTTTTGCCCGTGAACTGAATATTCACTTCTCTACCATAAGCCATCTCTAAAGGCGTTTCAGATAATTTGAAAGTACATCCAACCGGTCTCACAACCGCAGACCATGTGTAACCACACCAGCCCAGTATCTCCACATCAAGCATTTTCACCTCCAAGATAGTTTGAGACCAGCCACCTGGACAGCTGCTAAAACAATCGCTTTGCATAACCAAAGAACTCTGCACAAATTGTCAGAAACCGCCAGCGAAGCTCATCTGCCTGCTCGTCATCTTCTTCAAGCTCTTGAAATGATTACAGTTTGTTGTAACCAACTTGAGTGGGCAAATGCTCACATTCGATGGCGTCTGGCACATTGGAGATGCACAGCCTGAGGCAAATGGTGGTTACACCAGATTCTGACTGGTTTTCGGTCTCCCCCGGACCATATCCAAATTTAGAAATCTAGTAAAACTGCACATATTAGAGTGGCCTTTTATGTTCTTGAGCTAATCTGAAGTTTGGAGGTCTGTAGCGATTGACTATGCTGAAAGCACTATTCACCTAAGCATCCACTGACCCTGCTGTGTCATTTTACCTGGCCTACCACTTCATGGCTGAGTTATTGTCATTCCACTTTGTTATAATACCACTGACAGTTAACTGTGCAATATTTAATAGTGAGAAAATTTCATGACCGGACTGGACAGTTGGCATCCTATCACAGTACCACACTTGACTTCACTGAGCTCCTGAGAGTGACTCTTTCTTTCACAAATGTTTGTAGAATTAGTCTAAATGCATAGGTGCTTGAATTTAAACAACTGTTGCCATAGAGGTGATTGGAACACCTGAATTCAATCATTTGGATGAGTGAGTGTATACTTTTGTTTGTGTATATATATATATATATATGCATATTTCCTACATGAGTCATTTTGTGCCAAATCATCCGAATTTCAAGAATCATGCCGGGTGACCCCCTCGGACTTTTATGATTTTTTGATGTCTGATGAATACATGCAAAATAGTTCTGCTTAATTCACAGAAATACATTTTTGAAATAAGGTGCCCTCTTTTATACACGCTAAACAAATTTAAACTTTTTTGCATTTTCAAAAGGCAATATCATGGCAATAAATGCATTAGGGACCTGAAATGTGGTATGGGGCATATTTGGAAGAACTTCTGAGAGAAAATAGGTTTAAAATGACATAATTTGTATATTTTCATTGTTATACTGTCACAAATATGGCAATCTGTTCAGTGGATTTTTTTTAGGTAGACACACTTACTTAGAAGAAAATACAAGGAATCAGGCTCATATTGTATTGTAAAATTTTTCCAAAGAGACATTGTATATATATATATATATATATATATATATATATATATATATATATATATATATATATGCCAACTTTGTGTCAAAATTTTTTCTCTAACTCAAGTGCCTTTTTTTGTGGAAAAAAAATCAGGTAATTCGGGTAAAACCTCGGAGCCTCTGGTTGATTTAACATGGAATGACCCACATGCAGTGTGCCTTCTGTTATCTTGCACATGTATTATATTATAAATATATTTGATCACTTGGTCATTGTGGTGTCAGTGTACTTACTGTTAAAGCTGCTTTTCATAACAGACCGAAAATCTGTTACACTGGTTAGAGAAAGAACAACTGTGCATTTCAGATCTTCTACACTGGCTTTAGAGATCAACACACATTCTTGTAAATGTCTTCACTTTTTTATATTGTTATTATTAATAATATGTAATTACTAATCAATACATAATAATATTAGTAATAATAATTATTTAATGAACAATAATAATAATAATTATTATTGTTGTTGTTATTAATATTATTATTAATAAAGGGAAATAATTAATTAATCCTGTTTATTGATTGTGTATTTCTTGTTATTGTCTCCCTCCTGTATTGTATATGCATTAATCTTTAATTTTGGGTCGTGTGACTTTTTCTCTGTATTTATCTAGGCTTTACTTGTTATCTTACATCTGTGTTGTGTCAGACTACAATGGTTCCATTAGCCACATTCCATAGGTAGATTTATTGCCCGAGTTGCACTTAGTTACATTCCATAGGTTGAACCCCCTTGTGACCCTTATTCGAGGATGTTCTCCACACACACACTCTTGCCTTATATGGTAATACATTTTTGCTGTTGTTCTCTGTGGAAAACTACAACCTCCCAGACACTACTTGCTTCACTAAATACTGCTGTTGTTTGACTGATTCTTCAGAGTGCTTAAATAAATGATTCAGTTTACTTTGGTGTGCTGTTTCGTTATTAAGTCTCTCTCCCAAGTGCTTGGTGACTGTCCGGAGTGAGAGCAGAGCGAATGTGGAAGAGAGTGGATGAGAGAGGAAAAAAATTATTAAAATTATTATTATTATTAGGGCGGCACAGTGGCGTAGTGGTTAGCACGTCCGCCTCACAGCAAGAAGGTCCTGGGTTCGATTCCCAGCTCGGGC
>JAOUQZ010043584.1:0-12828 GCA_028564935.1 Neosilurus hyrtlii | reverse complement strand
AAGCCTTCTCCAAGTCCACAAAGCACATGTGGATTGGTTGGGCAAACTCCCATGCCCCCTCCAGGATCCCGTAGAGTGTATGGAGCTGGTCAAGAGTGCTGCGGATATATATATATATATCCTTGTTTTATTAATCAGAACAAGCTGCTGTGAATGTCAGTGTAACAGAACAATAATATTTCAGAATGAATGTGTACTTGTATGAAATCCTTGCTTACTACTAAACCATACAGATGTTTTTTCCCTCTCTCTTTCTCTCTCTCTCTCTCTCTCTCTCTCTCTCTCTCTGCCTTGTGTGTTTGTATGGACTTCATTTTTTTTTTACTTGCTCTAGGCACGGTTGCCCTTCAAAAAAGGTTTCAAATTTCAATGAAACTCAATTAAATGAACAAGGATTCGAAATTAAAACTAACAGAACTCTTTTGTTCAGTCTTTTTGGTAACACAAATAAAAACATTTGGAAATGGCTTATATAATGATGGGTTTTGTCTTTAAATTTAAATTTTGTGCCCGCTATCTGAACATATAAACACCATACTCTTTCTGGCTTAATGTTTGTGGACACCTGCCCATCGAACCCAAAACTGCCATAAATGTGGAAGCACACACACTTCTTTGTATCTTTTGTATTTTTATAGGCTGTAGCATTACAGTTTCCCTTCACTGGAGCAAAGTGATGTGTTCATAGTTTGGTATGATTAAGTGGAAGAACTTGAGTGTCCTGCAGACAGCTCTGATCTTAACCCCACTGAACACCACTGGGATGAAATGAAACAACAACTGCACCCCAGGCATCATTAAGGACCTCTACACAGCTGGAGCGCTGAGGAAAGCAAAGCATTTTAATAAACTACTATTTTTTCCCTTACAGATCAAATATTATACTCATTTTATAGCATTTATTTTTCATTTCATTTGGGAGACAGACTGAGACGGGCAGAGCTACCATTGTGCAAGGGGTGGGGTGGGGTGGGGGGGGGTCGGTGGGGGTTAGCTAATCAGAAGTCTGTGATGCACTAGTGTGCCAAAAAAAAATCCCTTTTTAAAGATTATTAAAATCCGGTTAACCAGGTAACAAATATAGTAAGGGCAGCCCGGTGGCGCAGTGGTTAGCATGTCTGCCTCACAGCAGGAAGGTCCTGGGTCTGATTCTTGGGCTCCGGTGTTTCTGTGTGGAGTTTGCATGTTCGTCCCCGTGCTTGTGTGAGTTTTCTCCAGGTACTCTGGTTTTCTCCCACAGTCCAGAGGCATGCATATTAGTTTAATTAAGTGCATGTGTGAGAGATACATACATTAAAATGCACTTACAGTACGGCTATTCAACACCGTAATAACATTTAGGCCATTTTTTTTTTATTCCTTGATTTGCGGATCCACCAATGTTAATATTTGAGATTTTTATAAAAAATAATAATAAAAAAAAATTGACCACAATGAATTTAAAAACCGGAACTTTTTTTTTGTGCCAAGCCTTTCGTCACCCTCTTCCGGCAAGCTATTGTAACCACATAATGTACATCTGTGCATGCGTACTTGCCCATTGGAACCGTCGTCTCGGACATCCAGCTGCTAGAGTTCATTGATCTATGCTGTGCATGCACATACAAGCGTCTGACATGCGAGTGATAACTATTGATGTGTGTCAGAACTGGTCAATGCAGATTTTTTGATTTTGTTTTCATTTGTGAATGAAACGTCAGATATGATTCTCCATGCAGACATTCTCCATCCTGAGCTGATGGCAGCAGCATCAAAAGTTACTTGGGGCACGAGTCACATTTAATCCCACCATCAGAGGAGAGGTGAAAGGAGAGGTCTATTTTTTATTAAAGGTATTTTTAGGGCAGCCTCCTTTTTGAATTTTATAGATAACGTTGTGACAGTAGGTGTCACTGGTCTGTTTAAAGCAGTAGTTTCAACAGGATATACAGAGTAGGAAAAGTACAACACATGCACCATCAGCTCAGGACAGACTCCTGTATTCAAATTAATAAATATTTAAATCAAAACAATAGTTTAGGCTTCATTAAGAATACAAGAAAGGTCAGAATGAAAAATTCTAATTAGGTTCGCGGGGAGACTGGCACCCATCTCAGCCGACTCTGGGTGAGGGCGGGGTACACCGTGAACAGTTTGCCGGATCATTGCAGGGCCAACACACATACAACCAATCACACTCACTCTCACACCTTGAGGCAATTTGAAAAAGCCAGTTAGCCTACTGTGCATGTTTTTGGACTGTGGGAGGAAACCAGAGTACCTGGAAGAAACCCACGCAAGCACACGGAGAACATGTAAACTCCACACAGAAACACCTGAGCACTAGAATGGAACCACTGTGCCAACGAACCATGCAAACATATACTTAAATCTCCCCCCGTCTCTGTCTTGGGTTTATATAATACGAAATCTGCCAGACAAGGAATACAAAAAGAATGGCCTTATGGGTCAAAAAAACCAAAAACAAACATCATATCTCCCCTTTAAATACCACACTCCAATTAAACCATCCACATTTCTATAGCACAACTCTATTCCTCCACTGGTCATGCGGTAAAGCTTATAATGTGGATTTTAAATATTTCTGGTCTGCACTGCTCCTTCTGATTCTCACAAATAGACAATAACAGGAAACACTAATAAGAGCTAAAGGCTAACTGTGAGTTGTTGATCTTTGTGTAATTTGGTAATCATGTATCTGTGATGGTTGGCAATGGGCCATGATGATTCAGTTTGTGAATAAAGTCAATTCCACATACAACTCTAGCCAGAACCTTTTTTTAAAGTTTCAGGTTTTACTGAAGTCGAACAAAGACGTAAAGGCACATAATAAAAATGGACTCTGGCCATGTGATTCACTATCAAAACAACTTCGTGTTCCCATTAAACTGACATTTGAAGGAATGTCACAACTATAAAAATATTTCTTTGCAGCACTATTCACCAAGCCTACAGTTTCTTGCCAACATAATACACACAATCCCCCCCACCCCCCCTCTTTTTTTCAAAAACACAGAGGAAGCTGAACAAATCAAAGAAAAACCAAATGAAAAGGTTTCTGAAGAAAGCAAAACAGACATTTTATGAGACTACAAGTCTCATCCTGGTGTTTTTTTTCCCCCAGAAAGGTTGAGAAAGATACAAACAGAGATGTAATGAAGCTCTGAGTGTAATAAATATTTCTGAACAAGCACCTGCGAATTCTTAAGACTTTGAAAATTCGTGATTAGGACTGGGGATTGACTTTTTCTTCTTTCAAGACTTTATTCACATCAAATCCAATAAAATTTGATTTATACTTCATAAAATATGAATAAATTTCTCATTTAAACTTCTTATTTTGTCCAAGTTTCTTTAAAGTGGCATAAATGCGAACATTTTTCTGGTACATGAGTGTCTGACATCATGTCATTGTCTGACATGATGCCATTGGCTCACTGCAAGAAGAACCTGGGTTCGATTCCCAGCTCGGGCGTTTCTGTGTACAGTTTGCATGGTCTCCCCATGCTTGTGTGGGTTTCCTTCGGATACTCCGGTTTCCTCCCACAATCCAAAAGCATACACAGTAGGATAATTGGCTGTTCCAAATCACCCCTAGTTCTTATTGCGAATAGTTGTGTGAGTGTTCGCCCTTCGATGGCCTGGCGAGCTGTCCATGGTGTACTTTGCCCTCACCCAGAGTCAGCTGATATCGGATCCAGCCTCCCCGTGAACCTAATTAGGATTATGCGGCTTAAAAAATTAATAAATGAATGAATGAATGACTTTACAGGTTATTTACAACATAATGGTGATGAGCACTGGTTGCAGGGGCCCCAGTGTTTATTTGCCTAGGGCAAATATACATACTCTGGAATCTCCACTGCTGAGGGCTGGTTGTGATAGTGGATATTAGATCAGTCTATCCTTTTTTAGTTTCTTTCTCCAAAGACATTTTAGAGATTGGAAAAAAAAAAGGTAGGAAATGTTTTGGAGAACAGCTTGATAGATTAAAGAGTCCACCTCATTCATATTCATTAGACCTCAGAGTGTATTTCACATGCACTGTTACACACTTGGGCGGCATGATCGCTCAGTGGTTAGAATTGTTGCCTCACAGCAAGAAGGTTCCTGGTTTATATCTTGTGGTTGACTTGGGCCTTTGTGTGTGGCATTTGTATGTTGTCCATTTGATGGTAAAAGTACTTTTCTGTGTACTCTGGTTTCCTCCCGAAGATATTTACATTGTACAAGTGTGAATGTGTCTTTGTGTATGTGTTTACCCTGCAATAGACTGGCGACGTCCAAAGTCACCCAGGTCTGAATCCAGCTTCAAAGGATAATGGATGTAGCACACTTGGAGGAATGTGCTATTTACCCTCTTCTACATACATGAGCTCACAGATGCCCATAATTGTTTATTATTGCAGTGATTGATAAGGGAGCGTACCACCATCCGTCCTGTCCTGAAACTGCAACCAATTTTGGATTGGATTGGTGTCAGGATTTAAACTCATGATCTCCTGATGATAAATCTGACAGGAATTCAACACCCAAGCCTTGTGTCTCCTCCCAGTTTGTGTAGCGTGAAGCAACTAGGAGTTTAACGGGATGCTAGGCTAGGTTACCTTCCCAGTATTTTTACTGGTACCCATTTATACTGCTGTGTGGACAGAGGCACCCTTGTGGTTAAGACCTTGCCCAGTGGTCTTAGCACAGTGGGGATTCAGACCGTAACCTCTCGATGATGAGCCCAGCACCCTAACCACTACACCACACCTGATGATAGGGAGAACTACAATTCTCTCTGGAAAAGCCATGTTGGAATTTGGGGTTGTGGGGTGGGGCTAATGATCATCCAACAAAATATCTATTTTTGTTTACATATTTATAAATTCTGCATAAAATTGGATAGGAAGGTTATCACCAAGCACTTGTATGTGTGTGCTTGGATGTGTGTTGCTGGGGTACAGATGATTACGTGCCATGTGACTTGGTGAGAAGACACTTCAGAAATAGATGCAAGGCATGGTGTTAATGGATCCACAGTCTTCACTCCAATTATCATTAAACCCCAAAAACTCCAAAGTGAAGTGCGTGCAGTACACACTTCTGTAATTCAAGCACGCATCCTCGCAAAGATCAGAAAACCTGCACGAGAATCCAGCAAAGCTGAACACTGCCCTGTTACCTTGATCCATGAGCTCCTTCCTGCTGTGACCGCCCTGCTGCTTCACACTAATTCATTCAACCCGCACTACTGCCTCCAGTCTATCATCTCACCAACCAGCGCTCTGACAAATACATTTATCTGACACTCCCTACTCTGCTGCCAAACCTACTCCAATATGTTGATGATCCAAAATCCAAGACTGTTTATGTTCGTTCAATCTTGCATTAATGCTTTCGGAATGTTGTCAAGTGCAGAAGAAGGGGTTGTTTGATTGAGCGGTGTTCTCACTAGGCAAAGGACACAGGATGAATAATGGATGAGTGTGTGCCTGTTATTGAGCACTCCCCTATATAATGAAGGTAGGTTGGGGTGGGGTGGGGGGTGGCGTACACCAGTCAATTACACAGTATGTAAGCAGTATGTATTGTTACCTGTGAAATGCAGCCATATTCCTATAGAAATAAAATTATTAATCAGCAGCGACTATAATAGGGCATGATGGTGTAGAGGTTATCACGTCCGCCTCACAGCAAGAAGGTCCTGGGTTCAATTTCTAGGCTCAGGTATTTCTGTGTGGCATTTGCATGTTCTCCTGGTTCTTGTACGGGTTTCCTCTGGGGACTCTGGTTTCCTCCCACAGTCATAGACCCGAGGTGTGAATGTGAGTGTTAATGGTTGTGTGTGTTATCTTGCAATGGTCTGACAAGCTGGTCAAGGTGTACCACGCCTTTGCCCAGTGTCAGCTGAGATAGGTGCAGCCTCCCTGCGACCCTCCTAGTATTAAGCAGTTCGGCAAATGAGTGAGATTCACATTTTCCATAGTCTAAAAATGCATATTCTATAAATGGAGTGTTTTTTTTTTTTTAACCTTTATAAGATAAGGTACTAAATATAGATCTGGAATATATCTAGCTGAGCTGATTATGCAACATTTATGTCATTGTGAGACTACACGGCATTTACTACAGTATATTCAGCCTTCTACAGAAGCCTTTGCGTTTCTTATATGCCCCTTCCTGTGCCTTTATAAAGCATGCTAATCAAAATAGCTTTTCTATCCTCTCACTGTAATCTTATACTTATATATATATATATATATATATATATACATTCTAACGCTTATATATTTGTATGTTTCGGATTGTTTCTTTTTCCTGTAATCAATGTAATAATAGTGCTACACATTCCCTTTTTTCACTTCCATTTCAATGGAGAGGACAAATGTTTGCACTAAACTGAATAACCCATTTAAACAGTGTATTTAGCCATATGGGGAAACAATGGGCACAGGAGCCAGATATGAGTGGTGTGACAGATGGTAAAACGGTTGGCAGTAATGGGTCTAAATGGGCACAAAACACAAAAGAAAAGGAGGGTGAGCATCGTGTCGTACTGTTTGTGGTGGGTCAGAAGCGACGCAGCAGGGGGACATCAGGGAGGGACAAAAATGTGAGGGGAAATGAAAAAGAGTAAGAGCACCTATGAGAAGTTTTTAAAATGTCAGTGAGGCATGCTTGACTTTTAAGAAACTTGGTTGGGGGTGACTAGCATACTGTATGAGGGTGTACTACTGCTGACATATTAAAATTCATATTTAAAAATAAAAACGGATGCAAGTGAAATCTTTATATTAAGTGAAGGATTTTTTTTTTTTTAAATAAAGAATCAACAGTTAAAACCGACTGGAGGAACCATAACACAAACCAAACACACACCAAGATACATGCATGAGAGGTTCAGCTGCCAAATACAGAGCACAGCAAACTTAAACAGGGACAGGGTGAAACACAAAAAAGGTGAATGTGATTAAGAGGGCATGTGACTGGGTCATGTGATCCTCTGTAATCTGATGCCGCTTGCTTCAAGTGACCGTGACAATCTGTGAGAGTCCATCACCTTTATAAAGCATTATCCATCAGAATTGCCTCTTAACCTGTATTTATTATTATTATTATTATTATTATTATTTATTCCATACTGTATTAATTCCACTAGGGAAACTGACTTCTGCATTTTCCCATCCAAAGTGAGCACACGTACACAGTGCACACCCAGAGAGCAGTTGGGGGTTAGGTGCCTTGCTCATGGGCACTTCAGCCATGAATGTAGAGGAAAGGAAGGTGCCACTTCCCCAACATCACACACTTTTCCTGCTGGTTCTGGAATCGAACCAGTGACCTGTCGGTCCCAAAACCGCTTCTCTAACCATTAGGCTACAGCTGCCTCCTCTAGAAAGCAAACCAACCAGATTGCACAGTTTTGGTGTAGTATATACAAATGGACGTAAATTTATCTTTAGCCATGAAATAAACATCAGTCAGGTGGAGTTTGAATGTTCTCCCATGCTGGTGTGGGTTTTCTCCGGGTACTCAGGTTTTCATTTTTGTACACTCCAAAGATGTTCACAATAGGCTAACTGGCTGTTCCAAATTGCCCCTAGGTGTAAGTGTGACTGGCTGTGTGTGTTTTTTGGCCCTGTGATGGTCTGGAGAGAGTTTCAGGGTGTACCCTGCTGTCACCCAGAGTTTGCTGAGATAGGCTTCAGTTTTCCTCTGATGGAGGGGATAGAATAAAGCAGTTTGGCATATGAGTGAGTGAGAGTGATAACTATCCATCGATGCAGGTGTATTTCAAAGGTTTTTTTAAACAAATGCCTCACCGCAGGCATCACCCTGCCGATTGACCCGGGCCTTCCTGTGCGGAGTTACGCGCCCCTCCTGCACCTGTGTGGGATTTGTCCAGGTGCTTTGGTTACCTCCCACAGCCCAAAAACATCTGGATTAGGTCAGCTGGCTACTCTAAATTGCGTATTGAGAGTGTGAGTGACTGTCAGTCTCTCTGTGTGAGCGTGGTGACAGATTGGCGACTTGAACCGGGTGTATCCCACCTCTCATCTAATCATGGCTTTGATCCCACAACCAACAATGGATAAGTGGTACAGAAAATAAATAAAATAATACATTTTCTACTACTAAAAATAAACTTAACTAATTCCAAATGACCATTAGAGCAATGGTTAGTGGTCACAGGTCAGACATTGCCAATTCTGGACTTTTACACAATGTAGGCACAGTTTTAAAGATTTATTTAATTTAGCATTCCATCATGACAACAGCTTTTCAATGTTCCTTTTAATGTCTCTTTATGCTCTGTTGGTTTCGGTGACATGTTAACATTACATTACTGCTTCCAGGGTTTAATAATTGCCCAGTAGAATGGATTTCACACTTCCCTGATTGAATGTTAAAGTGTGTATACTTGAGTAAATAAGTTATTGAGGATTTATTTCTTCATGCATGACCGATCTTTTTTATTTGATTTTATTCTTCTGCAGTGCACTATGTGTATAACGCAGCAGCTGTGTATTATTATTATTATTATTATTATTATTGTACAGTACAGATCAATAACAAGTATGTAATTCCAAATTTCATCACCCAAAAATGTCACGCGATGCAACCACACATGAATAAATCATCGTCTATAATAAATGCTGATTATTCCTATAGAAAATGTCAATACAGTAAATAATTCTTTATAGTGTCTATGTTGCACAAGAGCATTTGTTCGATCAAGGCTGTTGTACAGTGTACAGGCATGGCAGTTAAATGCATGAGAAATGAGTAAAATTGAAGTTGTATGGTATGGCCTCCTCTGTAAAATGGTAAAAGGTGGATTTAAGCACAAAAATGCTTCTCAAAGAAATAATAAAAATAAAGACATTGAAGGATAGGCTGGAGCTTCGAAATATCAAATGCAGGACTACAGGAAACAAAAAACCAAACCAAAAAAAAAAACAAAACAAAGACCATTCCCATTAAACTATTGTATTCATATGCTGTATGGGCGACGATGAAATCCCAAAGCCATCTGAGATCTTAGTTCTAATGTGATACCTGGTTCTTTCCCCAGTGGTATAAGGAACATAGACCACAGAGGTCCAGACACGCCCACTAAAAGGACCATTTCATAATATGTCAATATATAACAAGCTTAGCAAGTTTAAAAGCCCCAGCTTCAGCACGCGGCAAGTAAATGTCCGGAAACCTAACACAGTTTTGCTTCTGTGACCTTGAAAAGTAGGTCAAGGTCACTCACACACAAACATATCCTAGCACTCATAGTAGTGAGCAAGCACGCTAAGTTTGAAAGCCCCAGCTTCAGTGTGTGGCAAAAAATTTCCGGAAGCCTAATATTATACACGTTTGCTTCTGTGACCTGAAACCTAATATGCCGTTTTGCCTCTGTGACTTGAAACCTAATATGCAGTTTTGCCTCCGTGACCTTGAAAAGTAGGTCAAGGTTATTTGCTGTGTGTCTTTTAGGGTGTATTCTGAATATGTAAAAGTGTGAAAATAAAACTTTTTTGGACGATTCAATCATTTTTATTTTAGTACTCTGCTCAGCATGACTCGACCCCTTCATCATGTCAGTTCTGGCACTGTGTTAGCATGAAACGCAGAGGTTTCTTGAGTTAAAACACACACTTTATGTGCCCATACATGTCACTCAAAACTGTCTGGAAGAACAGCACAAGACCAAATGCTACATGAGCGAAATGAGGGAACTAATTAGAGCTCAGTACCTCACATGATCAGCCCAGCCCTGCTCCTGCCTATCTCCAGCACCCAGCACGTTCATTCCCAGTGAATCTTCCTTGATCCTCACACCCCCTCTAAAATACTATTAAACTCCGTCTCAGATCGTTGACCTTAAGGCACAACGCGTGTCTGTCTCCTAGATCACCCATCTTTTTGCTCAGCGGAGCTAGAGCGATCCATTCGAGGGTTAATCACGGGTAACCTCAGAATACGCATCCGAGTGGAACACACTGCCAGTGCAGGAACTTTCCTAGCTAATTAAGTTTCTCTCACAGGTCAGCAGCTGTTAGATACACCATCCTTCCTCAGTATTTCCTGAGCAGTGGTCCTGAGCAAGACTTCAATGTGTCAACGAATAGAGATAAAAGAAAAGACACTACACACATTACAGGTTGTGGTAAGAAAGGGAAATAATTAATGATGGGGTGTGTCTGATACCATGCAGAACAACACATTCTCACTCACTCACTCATTTGCTGAACCGCTTAATCCTAATAGGGTCACAGGGAGGCTGGTGCCTATCGTAGCTGGCACTGGGCGAAGGCAGGGTACACCTGGAACAGCTCGTCCAGACCATTGCACGGCAACACACACTCAACCATTCACACTTACACCCATATCTAAGCCTGAAGAGCAGTTGGGGGTTAGGTGCCTTGCTCAAGGGCACTTCAGCCATGAATGTGGAGGATGGGAAGGTGCAGCTTACTCCCCCACCACCACACATTTTTCCTGCTGGTTCAGGAATCGCACCAGCGACCTTTAGGTCCCACTTCTCTAACCATTAGCCACAGCAGCCCCCAATCTTCATACTCTTTATCCAGGGTCAGCTGTTTTGTGTACCATTCAAAACAACTTCAGTCAAGTTTACAAAATGCTCAAAATTGCCTCATTTTTTTGCATTTAGTCTACTTCGGGGGAAACATCTAGAAAACATCTGGAGTAACATTGGTGCACATCGGTAGTGATCATTGTAACATCCGGAGACATTCCGGTCACATTTTTTGGTAAATTTACATGTTTTTATACAATATGGGAGACACATCAGAGCAACATTGGTACAAATTTGAGTGACATTGCTAATGATCGTAATAACATTGGATGAAACATCAGAATTACATCGGATAACAATCGGAGAACATTGATACATATCTGAACAAAATCAGCTGAAACACTGGACTGACATTGGAATAACATCTGAATATGATTGCCTCAATAGGGGATCATAGGCAGCATGGTGGCGCAGTGGTTAGCATGTCCGCATCACAGCAATAAGGTCTCGGGTTCGTTTACCAGGCCCGGCGAGGGCGTTTCTGTGTGGAGTTTGCATATTCTCCCCATACTTGCCCCTAGGTGTGAGTGTGAGTGTGAGTGTGAATGGTTGTATTAGTGTTGGTCCTGCAATGACCTGGTGAGTTGTTCAGGGTGTACCCTGCTGCTGCGTACGCTGTCAACTTCCAGTGACTATTTTCTGCATAGCAATGTGCTGTAATTGTCATTAGTTGATCCAACAGTTCAAACACCAGATTACACCAGATCAAACACTTATTTATCATTTCACCCTGCGAGTTTCTGGATCCAAATCAAAAACTCACAATGTGTTGCTGAGACCAAAATTGTTCCAGGAGACTTGTTACATTGTACAGAAAACCGTCATTGCAGGCTGATCGTGTAACGCCTGCCTAAGGTGTTTCAGACCCAGGTTGGAAAACCTGAAATCTGAGAAGACACCTTCAATAAACCTTAAATAAACGTCTTCGGACCGTATCAATGGAACTACATGCTTAAGCACTGTGATCTGCTTCACACTTCGGATCAGATTTGAGAACCGAACATTGCTGTGGTATAACATCAATATAAGAAAGAGGTGACATGGTTCTATCCAAATCATGTCTGAGAGAGATGACGCGAGGCCTAGAAGACGTCTCGGCTCATTTGGTTTCGCCTCATTCTTCCTTCCATCTATCACCGTGAGGAAGGTTTCTGGGCACATGGCCATGATGGAAAGATGAAAGGATGACGGCGGAGATGGAAGGGGTGCTAAATCGAGACGATCGCATGATGTGATTGGTGTCATTTTATGTGATCGTTCACTTTGACTGACAGTCTCATTCGGACAAGCTCAGAGAGAGAGAGAGAGAGAGAGAGAGACAGAGTGAGAGAGTTTGGAGTTTTAACTCACGTGACTGGAGTTATTTTTAAGAAATATTTCTTACAGGGTTAATGACTTCCTTTTAGTGGCTATAATACATTTTTGAGGCAAGGAAAGACCCACTGTAGCTCTGATGTTAGAATCTTCTGAGTAGTAAAAGAAATATTTTATACCCGGCTGACACTTTACTCCCAACTGAATGATCTTTAACACTAGAGGGACATTCACAGAGTGCAAGTACGTCAGCCGCACAGCATGGATAGTGTAGCCGAGGACCTATATGGGTATAAGTTTTATTTAATCAAATGCTTGTCTTATGATAGACGCTATAGTATGTAGACGTGACCAAATAAGGGGAAAAAAGTCTTTTGTTTGAAGACCTATCAAGGTCACTCAAGGTCAAAGGTAACTGTCTAATTTGAAAGTCCATATACGGTTTCCGATTAGTGTTCCATAGTGACAGCATGTCTGTTGACACTTATAAGTGCTCCATCCTCAAAATGATGTGACCTTGCTCTGACCTTCACTCTTGTCCTTGACATTCAAAAGTCAGATCATTTCTGGTACTCAGCTAGGGTAGTCTCCCCACCACGTTTGGCATATGGGTGTGGTCGGGACTGTGTTGGATGGAGTTTGAAAAGATACAGCTGAACATTAAGGGTCTTGCTCTCAGATCTCACACTAGCAAATTTGGTGATTCTGGGACTTGAACTCATAACCTCCTGTACAGTAGCCCACAGCTTCAGCACAAGGTCATGATGTGAGGAAAAAACAAACAAACCCTGAAGCAAGCAAACAACATTCTGCAGAGAAAACACACACACACACACACACACACACACACACACACTCACACACACACACACACACACACACACACACAAACACACACACACACACACACACACACACACACACACACACAC
>JAOUQZ010043583.1:0-12829 GCA_028564935.1 Neosilurus hyrtlii | reverse complement strand
TCCAAGCTTACTACATAATCAGAAACCTTATTTCTAGCTGCCTGCGAACCGAGTACTAGTACTTCTGTCTTATCAGATTTTAGTAAGAGGAAGTTAGTAAGCATCCAGTGTCTAATGTCCTTTACACAGTTCTCAATTTTAAGCTGGTGTCTCTCATCTGGCTTTGCTGAAATATATGACTGCCTCTTTTACCAACTGATTTCTCTATTACATATCTATAACATATATGACTGACTTATTGACTGACTGAATGACAGACATGCTGATTGTCTCATTAGCTCACTGAATCATCGACTGATTGATTGACTCACTGCTGGGCAAACTCGGTGATTACCTCACTTACTCATTAATCAAATCAGTAACTGATTCACTCATAGACTGACTGCTTGATTGACTGATTAATTTACTGATTAATTGACAGAGATTGATTGATTGTCTGATTGATTGATTGATTATCACTGCACATATGCTCATTGATTGACTCTCTGACTCATCGATCAAATAAATGATGCTTCATTGACAGACTGACTCATTAATTGAACTAGTGATGACCTTACTGATTGATTAACTGATTAAATGATTCACTGATTCACTAATAAACTGATGTACCAAGTCTTTGATTGTTTGACTTACTGCTGGGCAGACTTGGTGAATGACTTACTGACTCATTGATCGAGTCAGTGACTGTCTTAGTAATAGACTGACTCTTTGATTAAATGATTGGCAGACTGGATTGAATTAATGATTTGATTGATTGATTGATTGATTAATTGACTCACTGTTGTGCAGACTTACTGATTCACTCACAGATATTTACTGCCTCACTGACAGACCAACTCATTAATTGAGTCATTGATCATCTCACTGATGATCTGATTGATTGATTGAATGACTGGCAGACTGATTGACTCACTGATGGACTGACTAATTGATTGATTGACTGACTCACTGATGAACTGATTCATTATATGACTCACTGATTGTCTGACCCCCACTCAGTGTGATTAAAAAGTTGTATTAGAAGCCAGTTATATATACAGCAGTTCTCAGTAGTTACTACGAGTTCTATCTTTATTCGCTATCATTTAATTCCGTGCAGCTTGGTGTGTCTCAGAATAACTCTGTGCTCTCTTTTTGCGGGGAGGTGGGTGGATAAAGAGTACACACAGTGAGAGCTGTATCTATTCTGCACTGAACTGAAACCACGGCAGTTAAAACATCACCTAAAACAACAGAGAGAGGAAGTGAGAGACCCAGAGAGGAAGTAGCAGTGTTCATGTATTATACACCCAAATATGGACTCAGTTTAGAGAGCAGGCCAATCAGCACGACCATCTGTAGAAACAAGAAAGCAAAGCATTCTGGGACTGAAGGAGGAGTGATGTGTGGAATGATAAATGCTGAATCAGTAAAGTTATTAATAAAAATGAAGACATGTTTATTAATAGAGTCAAACAACAAGCACGATAAAGTTTATTTGCTGCTCAGTGATTAGTGATATGTGCAGCTGGATAAAATTACTAGCATAGAGTTCATGTTCACTGTGGTTTGTTCAGGGCAGCACGGTGGCGTCGTGGTCAGAACTTTCTCCTCACAGCATTTGCATGTTCTACATGTGTTGAGTGGGTTTCCTCACACAGGTCAAAAACATGCACAGCAGGCTGATTGGCTGTTCCAAATTGCCCCTAGGTGTGTGTGAATGGCTGTTTGCGTTGCCCAGTGGTGGACTGGTGAGCTGTTTAGGGTGTACCCCAGCTTCACCCAGAGTCAGCTGAGATAGGCTCAAGCCTTCACGCGACCCTAAGAGGATCAAATGGTTCGGCAAATGAATGAATGATTGAATGTTCTTCGTTGCTTAGCAACAGTGTTCTTACATTATGAGTGGCGTATTAAATCAGGAAGTGATGTAAAAATTCATTCATTCACTCATTTTCTAAATCGCTTAATCCCAAAACGGCCGCGGGGAGGCTGGCGCCCATCTCAGTTGACTCTGGGTGAGGGTGGGGTACACCCTGGACAGCAATATTTAGATTTAGTGTCTGAGTCAAGAATTCTTGAAGTTATATGGAATGATGTAATAAAAGCAAAGGTGTGTGTGTGTGTGTGTGTGTGTGTGTGTGTGTGTGTGTGTGTGTGTAGTGTGGCTAATCTTAGACAGAAGGTGTCTCAGGAGCATGAAATTGTGAAAAAGAAAGAGCAGGAGGTGGGTCCTAAAGCCTCTTACGGATATGGCGGCAAATTCGGCGTCGAAAAAGACAGAATGGATAAGGTAGGAAAAATTTCGTGCTGTTAATATTATTATTATTTTTATTTGATGTATTTTTTTATTTATACCACAGTATGCATGACTGTGGGGCTGGAGGTGTAGTGGTTTGTGTACAGTGTGCTGGGCTCATGATCGAGAGGACGTGGGTTTCAATCCCTGTTAGACCCCTACAGTGCTGAGAACCCTGGGCAAGGTCTTAACCACAAGTGTGCCTCTGTAATGGGTACCAATAAAAATACTGGGAAGGTAACCTGCGATGGATTAGAGTCCCATCCAGGAGTTTAACTCCTAGTCGCTTCACACTACAGAAACCGGGGATAAGCACCGGCCTGATGAGCCAGTTGGCTCAGGGGTTTAATGCACAACACACTTTACCTATGCATGACTACTTTTATTTATCTATGTGTTTGTTTGTTTGTTTGTTTAAATATTGCAAAAATATACAATATATGAAATAAATCATATAAAATATTTTATACCTTAGTATTAAAGGTTTAATAATTACTAGATAAAAAATTATTTTATTATAGAATTAGTAATCATATAAAGATGATAATATTTTGAATATTAATTGTAGAACTATTAATTTAAAATTAATCTATTTAATTAAATATATTTAAACAGGTGTTTTTTGGATAAGTGTTATTGTTATTGTAATTATTGTATTATAACTGTTATATTATAGTTTAATTTTGAATATTTCTATATAAAATAAGTATTCAAATTCTGCTTAGGTATACCGATCACTGTATATATTGTTTGTTTATTATTTCTTTATATATTTCTTTTTATTGTTATTGTTTTTAAATAAGTGGGCGGGGCTACAGTATGGATTTGTATTTGTGTGTATTTATTCGAGCAGCAGGTGGAAGTGTGTAATTACGCGTAATGATGGGATAAAGATGCAGTGTTTAACATTACCATATAACATAATATATGTTGTTGAATTTTTCTTACCCAGGATGCAGTGGGGCACAACTATGTGGCACAGGTGGCGCAGCACTCATCCCAGACAGACGCATCAAAGGGTTTTGGAGGGAAATTCGGCGTACAGAAGGACCGTGTAGATCAGGTTTGGAACACGTTATATTATATATATATATATATATATATATATAAAAGAATAACAACAACAATCATAATAATAATCAAAATAAATACTACTACTACGTCTAATAACAATATTAATTATAATAATAAATAATAATAATAGATAACAATAATAATATTAATCATCATCATTATCATCATCATCATCATCATCGTCATAAATACTACTACCACTTCTTATAATAAATGATAATAACAACAATAATAATAATAACTAACAATAATAACAATACTACTACTACTTCTAATAATAAAGAACAATGGTAATAACAATTATAACAACACTACTACTACGTCTAATAATAATATTAATTATAATAATAAATAATAATAATAGATAACAATAATAATATTAATCATCATCATTATCATCATCATCATCATCATCGTCATAAATACTACTACCACTTCTTATAATAAATGATAATAACAACAATAATAATAATAACTAACAATAATAACAATACTACTACTACTTCTAATAATAATAATAATAATAATAATAATAATAATAATAATAAATAACAAAAAAAAATAATCATAATAAATACTACTACTGCTTCTAATAATAAAAATAAATAACAATCATAACAATAATAACAATCATAACAACAACAATAATAATAAACAATACTTCTACTACTAATAATAATACGTATGTTTATCACTTCCTGTCTAATTTGACTGCACTTCCTGTCCACAGTCAGCTTTGGGTTTTGAATATAAAGGAGAAGTTGAGCAACATGCCTCTCAAAAAGGTACTTTTACATTTCACACAGAGTCCCAAACAGAGACACGGTTGAGATAAAGATAAGTTCAGTATTTATTACTGTACATAAAACATGTCTTTTCTTCTTTAATCGCTAGAGTATATCACTGATAGTGCTGTTTAAGGGAAATAAAGGACTTTTATATAACATACTAAAGTATTACAGCATATAATTATACATCTAGTTATCTCTCTATCTCTCTCTCTCTTTCTCTTTATGGTTTATTTGGAGTAGATTACTCTAAAGGCTTTGGAGGGAAGTTTGGTGTGCAGAAGGAGAGAGTGGATAAAGCGGCTCTGGGATACGATTATAAAGGACAAACTGAGAAACACGAGTCACAGAAAGGTGAGAAAATCCCTTCTTCATTCGCTCTTCAGCGTCAGAGCTCTTCAGAAAGTCAGTGGTATCAGCTCTGTCACTCCTGTTTAGGAAACCTGCCAATCATATAGGCAGGACTTCTTACCTTGGTAACCCTGGTGAGCTTGTCCTTCCTTTCTTGATAACATGGCCATTTTTCCTCTCTTGGGCTCCTTCTGGCCACAGATCACTGTGGCATCAGTGGGGTTCGAACTTGTGATCTTTGATTAATAGTGTTGTACCACTTGAACTTTTCATTTAAAAGGATTTCTTGGGTTCTTACCCCCAGATGGAGTAAACTGATCATTTCATCACTGAGGTCAAAAGTGACCCACACTTTCTTGAAATTGTTGCAAAATAAGAGTCCTTTGTTTTCAGTCATGCCCTTTTACATAAAGTTACTTTTTTAAGAGTATGGCGGTAAAAGGTTTAAATGTAAAAAAAAAACAAGTGAAAGTATTTTATTTGAATAAATGTAGTTGAATATTGTATAGTAGATATTATCAGATGAACTAAACCAGCTGATGCTTATATAAAAGTATGTAACTTTATAATCTCTTCTATGACCTGATATCAGACTCATTAATTTGGGGAAGATCAGTGCTGCTCCAAACGACTTCTGATCGTCTGCTGCTGCCAAGAAAGTGAACATGCTTGGCCCCCTTTATTGCTGCTTGCAGCTATATTTCTAATATATAAATTTAGGCTTTGTTTAAAGGCGGAGCCCCTGATAGATATTCCTAATAATAGTCCCTCGGGTGGGGGTGATGAGCAACACAAAGGATTGATTACATCATCACACAGAGAACCAATCAGAACACCATCAGTTCTAAAATGTCCATACTCCCAACATGTACTGTAACTCTGCTGTATGAGACCCAAAATAGAAACCTTTAGAATGTAAGTGTTTAATGGTTAATGTAAAAACATACAACATCCCTACACTACATGTGGGGCTGGTGGTGTGGTGGTTAGGTTGCTGGGCTCATGATCAAGGGGTTGTGGGTTCAAATCCCGGTTAGATCCTCAATGTGCTAAGACCTCCTTTAGTTTTTTCAGTCATCTAAAGGAATTCGGTTTGTTTTTGACGAAATGTGGACAGGAAACATCGTAACAAACCAACAAAAGTTTATTGTGGCACCAGTCAGCAACAAGTCAGTGTTAGGGTTGGCACGGAAAAACGGATTCACGTTTTTACTCACTTTTTTACTATATGTCGGTAAATAAAACACAAGATTTTCATCCAATGTTGTTACGTGACAATAATTTAAAAAAAATTTTCATTTTACACATAGTTTTTCTAGTCCTGTCTGGATCAAATTCATGTCACAAGGAAAATTTTATTTCTCTCTCTAACTGCACTGTTAATATTTGTATTATTTTATCAGTGTTTAATAATTTAACTAAAGGGAAATTAAATCTTGTTCCAGTATAAACATGTATAACATGGTGTTATCACGTTCTTAATATAATTAATTTATTTCCCCATAGATTACTCTAAAGGCTTTGGAGGGAAGTTTGGTGTGCAGAAGGAGAGAGTGGATAAAGCAGCTCTGGGATACGATTATAAAGGAGAAACTGAGAAACACGAGTCACAGAAAGGTCAGTCATTGGTTTGGGAGCCTAATGGTTAGAGAAGTGGCTTTGGGACCTAAAGGTCGCTGGTTTGATTCCCGAACCAGCAAAGAAAATGTGTGGTGGTGCGGGAGTGACGTACACCTTCCCATCCTCCACCTTCATGGCTGAAGTGCCCTTGAGCAACACACCTAACCCCCAACTGTTCTCCGGGCACTCCAGTGTGTGTGTGGCAGCCCACTGCTCTGAGTGTGTATGAGCTCACTGTTTATGTGTGTGTGCTCACTTTGGATGGATTAAATGCAGAGGCAATAATTTCCCTTGCAGATTTAATACAGTATGAAAGTAAATAAATAATAATTAGGGGACCAAGCACCAGAGATGTGTAGTAATCTAATTACTGTATGTCAGAGTACTTCATATGATTTGAATGAAATCTGGTACAGAAATAGATGATCCTCTCAGACATTCATTTTTGTGTGTGTATGTGTGTGTAACATAGTACTAATCTAAGTACTGCCAAAAATGTTAGGTTTTCTGCCGTTGTTTGAGGACAACCACTGACTCAGCTGTCCGGACATCCAGAGGAAGTTCATTCCACCACCTTGGAGCCAGAACAGAGAAGAGTTTAGATGCATTTCTCCCTTGTCCCTTGGTAGAAGGAGGGACCAGTCTAGCAGTGCTAGAGGATCTGAGAGAATGTGGTGCAGTGTGTGGTGTGACAAGTGCTTTGAGGTAGAAGGGTGCAGGACCACCAGAAATCGATATGATCATGAACGTTTAGCAAAAATGAAAGGAGAAGGAAAGGCAATTGTTCATGGTTACTCTAAGGCTTCATGCAGTGACTGAAGGAGAGATCACAGAGTCGTCCAAGGAAATTGCAAGATCTTGATGTGGGATTAGGCTTCAGCTGGTGAATTGCCATCCATGCCAGACATGCAGAGATCCGGGCAGAAACAGATCAGTGTCTGAGGGAGGAAAAGAGAGAACAAGTGTCATCTGCATAGCAGTGGTACGAGAACCCATGTGAGGATATGACATCACCGAGGGACCTAGTATAAAGGGAGAACAGAAGTGGACCAAGAACTGAGCCCTGGCGTTCACCATATTGAAGCTGTTTTTAAAAGGGCGATAGGACTTAAAAATTCCACCATAATATTTTCTGACAATAACAATATGTGACCGAGTCTGGCAAAATGAGTCACAGTGACCAAAAATTCAAAATTTAGTTAGCCATACCATTTTAAAGCTTAAAGTCTCCTCTTTTAAATGGTATGGCTAACTCAATTTTGAATTTTTGGTCACTGTGACTCATTTTGCCAGACTGGGTCACACTGTATCACACTCTGTAGTCTGCAATAGGGCCTTCTTGCTGTGAGGTGGGTGTACTAACCCCTACACCACCATGGCACCTGGGAAAAGTACTAATGTTCACAATGGCTCCTGTTATCCTTTTTTTCTTAGGGGCGGAGCCAAATATTATGGATGCTGGTGTATATCACTGATAGTGCTGTTAAAGGACAATAAAAGCCTTTTATATAACATATATAATTACATCCTGGGACAATTTTTGTATCAGTCTATCTCTCTTTCTTTATGGTTTATTTCTCCGTAGATTACTCTAAAGGCTTTGGAGGGAAGTTTGGTGTGCAGAAGGAGAGAGTGGATAAAGCGGCTCTGGGATATGATTATAAAGGAGAAACTGAGAAACACGAGTCACAGAAAGGTGAGATTACAAACCACTTTACAGTGAAATATACTGATAGGAAGTAAAGAAGACGAGAATGTCCTGGGTTTGAGCAGCAAGAAGATCCTGGGTTAGAATTCCAGGCTCGGCGAAGGTTTCATCAAGGTACTCTGATTTTCTCCTGCAGCCAAAAGACATGCACATTATAGTGGAGCAGTGATTTATTTGATGAGATGTGATTTATTTGATAAAATGTGATAGAAATGTGAAATTGTCAGGAATCTTCAGGAAAAATTTCTGCTTAAATTCGTTTAGGTTCTTGCCATGTTATACAGAGGTGCTTGAAAGTTTGCAAACCCTTAAAAATTGTATACATTTCTGCATAAATTCGACAGAAAACATCATCAGATTTTCACACAAGTCCTAAAAGTAGATAAAGAGAATCCAGTTAAATAAATGAGACAAAATTATTTTACTTAGTAATTTATTTATTGAGGAAAATTACCCAATAAGTGGCAAAAGTATGTGAACCTTTGATTTCAGTATCTGGTGTGACCCCATTTTGCAGCACTAACTGCAGCTAAATGTTTCTGGTAACTGTTGAGTCCTGCACATCAGCTGGAGGAGTTTTAGCCTGTTGTTCGGTGTTCTCCTGATGATGGACTCATGAACATTAGCCAATGTGAGAGAGGCCTTCAAGTGCTTAGAAGTTACCCAGGGGTCCTTTGTGACCTTGCTGACTATAACACGCCATTCTCTTGGAGTGGTCTTAGTTGGTCGGCCACTCCTGTGGAGCGTAACAATGATCTTAATTTTCCTCCATTTCTACACAATCTGTCTCACTGTGGATTGGTGGAGTCCAAACCCATCAGAGATGGTTTTCTAACCTTTTCCAGCCTGATGAGCATCAACAAACCTTTCTCTGGGATCCTCAGAAATCTCCTTTGTTGGTGCCATGATACACTTGAATAAATGACCAAGTAAAATATTTTCATCTCATTTATTTAACTGGATTCTCTTTATGTACTTTTAGGACTTGTGTGAAAATCTGATGATGTTTTTGGTCGAATTTATGCAGAAATGTATAAAATTCTTAAGGGGTCACAAACTTTCAAACACCACTGTAAATTGCTTTCCACACATGAAGGCCTTCAAAACCCACAAAACTCAAAAATTCCACAAAACCCACAAAAAAAAAAAAAAAAATCAAAGCATTTTGAATCTTTAAGCTGTTCTCTAGCCCTACACCATCTTGAAAATGAACCACAGATTTCTGATTTATGGTATGAAAAGCATCTACCTTTGCTCACGGTGGGTAAGTTCATATTAAACAATGATAGAAGGAGAACGGACACTAACATTTTCATACTTCTTGAGTTCTGACATAGTTAATATACCTATCATATGTTTTTTCAGTGTTTCTATGAACAAACGACTATAAATAGTCAGAACAATCAAGTTTTATGGACAAATATGTAGCAATACTGTGGAACTTAGCATATTTTTCATATTATCTTGGAAAATGGTTGCTGTATTGGATTCCTGAAAGTCCAGAACTGTTAAGTCAGTAATGTTATAACACAGAAACACAAAATTTACCTCAATAATATGTTAACATTTTTTCATGATAAGCGTCATATGATGGCCATCTTGGAAAATGGCCACCACATTGGAATTTCAAGTGACTAGCACTTTTTTCTTAAAGTCTACCCAAAAATGAGTATTTCTGCCAAACTTCATGCTTGTATCATCAAATGAACGGTTGTTTGGCTTTTCTCCTCCACTATTAGGCTAATTGGCTGTTCAAAATTGCCCCTAGGTGTGAGTGTGAGTGAGAATGTGAACGGCTGTTTGTATGTTGGCTCTGTGATGGTCTGACAAAGCAGTTCATGGCTCAAGCCTCCCTGCAACCCTTCTAGGATTTTACGGTTCGGCTAATGATTGAGTTCTCAGCCAAAAATAAAGTCCTGCCAAAGTCTAAAAGAAAGACTAAGCCCCCTGGTGGTACATGCTGGTACTGCAGGTAGAGGTGTCTATTCACTGTAAAATAATTATTAAATATAATTTCAGCAACATTCCTGATATATATATATATATATATATATATATATAGAGAGAGAGAGAGAGAGAGAGAGAGAGAGAGAGATTTTACATCACCTTTGTGTATAATGTTTATTACAGACTATGCTAAAGGTTTTGGTGGCCGTTACGGTGTACAGGCTGACCGTATGGATAAGGTAAACCTCATTAACACGCAGATCAACACATGATTAAGACCAATAAGTGCTGAATAACTCTAAAAGACTTGTTTTGTCTCAGAGCGCAGCCTCCTTCAGTGAAATGGAGTCTCCTACATCGTCCTACGAGAAAACTCAACCGCTCGAGGCCTGTAAGTGTCATACTGTTACCACACAGACGCTCATATTCTCACGTCACACCTCTGTCTGTCACGTCTACATCAACATGTCACTTCCCCCAAACATTAAATCTATATTTTATTGTGTCACATCTACACCAGCACACATTATTTATATAACAGTTTGGATTGATTTATTCATTATACTGTATTTATTTATTGATTGATTGGTACTTCACTTCTGTTATCATCTTGAAGTTTGTTATGGACCCCTGCCACTCCCTTAGTGTCTTCAGTGTTTTTAGTTTTTTAATTTTAGATTTTTCCAGATTTCTATTGCTTCTGTAGGGATGTTTATATGAATACATGTATTTTTATTTTTTATTTTTTGCTATTTTATTGCTTTTTCAGTTGCACCTTATATGTATGTCTTGGTGCTATGTATGACAACCAAATATCTCTCAGGGTATTAATAAAGTTATCTATCTATCTATCTATCTATCTATCTTTCTTTCTTTCGGGGTGAAAATTAGCACTAGTCCGCTGGCCTGTGGCGAGTCCAAAATCTGTAGCGCCAGTGAAATTAGATTACAAGTCATCCTGCTGGCGGCCCTACAAATCCTTCTATCTATCTATCTAAATACAACTAATTTAATAATAAAACAGTTCATACAGAACACAAACAGTTAAATCAGACAGTTTGTTATTATTATTATGAACCAAAATTCATTCATTTTCTAAGCTGCTTAATCCTAATTATGGTCGCGGGGAGGCTGGCACCCATGTCCGCTGACTCTGGGCGAAGGCAGGGTACACTCTGGACAGCTCGCCAGGTTATCAAAGGGCAACACACACACAACCATTCACACTCACACCTACGGGTGATTTGGAACAGCCAATTAGCCTACTGTGCATGTTTTTGGACTGTGGGAGGAAACCGGAGTACCTGGAGGAAACCCACACAAGCACTGGGAGTACATGCAAACTCCACACAGAAACACCCCGAGCCCTTTTTAAAACAGAATGAAAGGAGTTTATCTGATTGGACTTTGCAGAAATACTAACCACGCCTCCAACAAGTGTTTGTTGACCCCACCCACTTTTAAACAATTTTATCATTTAGTATACATAGTTTTTTAATTGCAATCTGTGTGTGTGTGTGTGTGTGTGTGTGTGTGTGTGTGTTTAGCGAGTTCAGGTGCCGGAAGCTTGAAGTCCCGATTTGAGAACATGGCGAAGACGGCGGAGGAGGAGAACAGGAAGCGAGCTGAGGAGGAGCGAGTGAGGAGACAGGCCCGAGAAAAGAGAGAAAAAGAGGAGGCAAAGAAGAGACAAGAGGTGCGCACACACACACACACACACACACACACATACACACACACATACACACACACACACACAGGGTTTGTACACTATATTGAACACACTGTGTGTATCATGATGATAAAAGAAATATCCAGTCAGAATGTGTTTATTTAAATTTTACATATCGCACCTTTAATCTGATTCGTTATGGTTTATGATAACCTCCATTTCCAGTTATAGTCCCGCCCACTAGTCAAAGATGTCCAATCATCTGTTTGATCAGCTAACGTCACACTGATTCACAGGTCAATTTGATTCAATTACGTTTTTGTTATTTAAAGGTCGAGTCTTCCGTAAAATATTTTATCGTGTTTTTGTTGCTAATAGTTCATGGTGACTAAATAAATCAAACTTTTCAGTCCCATCATCTATCCCAGCTGTGTGTTCTGTGATATTTGAGTTCAATTTTGTGTTTCCGGCTCCTTAATGCCCACAGCTGTCAAACAGACTCAACTAGGTCAAGTTAGGTCAGGTGGTACGTGAAACGTCACACACTGGACTCGCGCTGAAGTGTAAACATGTCCAGTATAACTGAAAACGGTCCTCACTCATGAAAAAAAGGGGAACCTGGAGACATACGCTCAATGGTGTTTTGTAGAAGTAAACCAAGGATGGAGTAAACTTGCGTAAAGGTCTCGCGAGAGGACTGGATCCCTGAGATCCTTGTTCCCTGAATAACAACCACAGTGTTCGGGTGGGTTGGGAACTGACTCAGAGAAGACTCGATTCACTGATGCAGATTTAGATCGCTCCAAAATGTCGTCAAATTCACTGGAAACTGACAAGGACCCCGAGGCTGACATGCTTGCATCTTGTAATCAAACCTATGTGTCCTGTTTCTGACGTAGCAGATCACATGACCACGCCATGATCTGTTTGATGCATTCTGCAGGGCTAATGCTGCTCGCTCAAAAAAACTGGATTTATTTCCTTATCTACATAATTTCTTGTTCTAATGATTAAAACATGCCTAGCAGGGAAGATTTAACATATTTAAGCATGTTCACGTCCCATGTAACACTCGACCTTTAAGAGTAATTTGATTCATTTCACTCAAAGTGATTCGATTCAGTGAATCATATTTCCCCTGACAGTACAAAGATATGCACAGTAACTGGCTGTTCCAAATTGCCCCAGGTGAGTGTGAATGGTTGTGTGTGTGTTGCCCAGTGATGGTCTGGTGAGTTAGAGATTTGTGTAATTTTTAATTAGATTCAAGGGCATTTTAAAGCAAGAATGATTCAAATAACCGAGGAATGATTCTTTTGTGTGTGTGTGTGTGTGTGTGTGTGTGTGTGTGTGTGTGTGTGTGTGTGTGTGTGTGTGTGTGTGCCTGCACATGT
>JAOUQZ010043582.1:0-12830 GCA_028564935.1 Neosilurus hyrtlii | reverse complement strand
AGAGTCGGCTGAGATGGGCGCCAGCCTCCCCGCGACCCTAATTAGGAATAAGCGGTTCAGAAGATGAATGAATGATTTTATAGTAATAAATATGATTGTAACATGGCCCTGCGATGGCCTGGCGAGCTGTCCAGGGTGTACCCCGCCCTCATCCAGAGTCGGCTGAGATGAGCGCCAGCCTCACCGCGACCCTAATTAGGATTAAGCGGTTCAGAAAATCAATGAATGAAAATTGTAACATATTAATTCAAATGTACATAAGGCCATACATTAAATAGATACAATTTTATTTATTTATTTATATGTGTGTGTGTGTGTGTGTGTGTGTGTGTGTGTGTGTGTGTGTGTGTGTGTGTGTGTGTGTAAAATACAAAAATATAGATGTTTAATGGATCTACATGTATCATTCATTCATTCATTTTCTGAACCGCTTAATCCCAATTAGGGTCGCGTGGCAGAAACACGCTGACGGCTATGCAACTACTCTTAACAAAAAGCAGCAATGGTTCTTTTACATGCCTCTCACCACAGACAGTGAGAGACATGGCCGGCCTTTAATAATCCAGTTAGATGCACTGGGGGGACAGCAGTGACATCCCATTGATAGTGGGGCTTGAATGCCTGTCCCTGGGATCAGTAATCCAGCACCCTACCACCGGGCCACCACTGCCCCTATCTACATGTAAAAATATATCATATTCAAGCAAAGCATGAAACATGAACGGAAATACAGAGCATGAATTTGCCAAACTAATATTCAAACTAACAAGACAGGTGATAAAAATGAACAGCTGGTGAAAGGCACTTTCAAGAAAACCTTTCTTTTTTTTACTCCAGACTGAATTCGGGATCCGTAGAGAAGATTTATTCATTAATTCATAAATAAGCCTAGAGACATCTATCGGGAGCTCTGCCTTTAGGCAGTGCCTAAATCTATATAACTAAAGACTATTTATATTTCTGCCATTATATGAACATAATGTGAAAATGTAAAAAAAGGGAAATAGTAGCAATTTCCCAACATCACTTTGGCATATGAATGTGAAAATGCTCTTTCGGCCTCGTAGATTCTGTTTGTAGCTAAGAACAAATCTGAGATAAGAAAATATGAGTAAATACAAGAATCTTGGTGAAAAGTGCTTAATTGAAAATTGAGAAGAAAGAAACAGGTGGTAAATGAGGCCCACTGTTATGTTAGTCTTACTTTAGTCAAAAAAATCCTAAAATAGGGGAAGTTATGATTGTCCCTGTTGAGCTGCTTGCATTGATTAGCATACCTATTTTGTGAAGTCTGCTGGCATTTTAAAATTATTTGTATAATTATCTCAGTGGTGTGAAAGACCCTGACAACACTTATATTCTTTACCACAAACAATGATTGGAGAACCATCTGTAGCTTGATCTAACCAGCATGCTAACCGGCGTGAGAAAGGGGGCGCATGGCATGATGATTATTTCACTTAATCTAATAATAACCAGAAATTCCCTGTTATTAATTTGTAATTTATTAATTCATTCAAGGGGCAGTGGTTGCCTGGTGGTAGGGTCATGCACACTATCACAGACACTGCTGTCCTCCCAGTGCAGCTAACTGGTTATCAAAGGCCGGCCATGTCTCTCACTGTCTGTGGTGAGAGGCATGTAAAAGAACCATTGCTCTCATTCATAAAGAGTAGGACAATGGGTTGCCGTCAGTGCGTTTCTGCCCTGCAATGGCCTGGTGAGCTGTCCAGGGTGTACTCTGCCCTCGCCCAGAGTCGGCTGGGATGGGCGCCAGCCTCCCCGTAACCCTAATTAGGATTAAGCGGCTCAGAAAATGAATGAATAATTCATTCAACCACCTAATTGTACTAGAAGCCTATCAGAGTATCTCAGCTGACTCAGGGCAAAGGTGGGGTACACCCTGGACAGTTTCCAGTCCATCGCAGGACCAACACACAAACACATTCACACCCACGCTCACACCTAGGGGCAATTTGGAACAGTCAATAATCTAATGTGCATGTGTTTGGACTGTGTGAGGAACGAGGAGAACATGCAAAATCCACACAGAAACACCTTTAAAGAAACAGCTTGGGACTCGAACCCAGAGCCTTCTTGCTTGTGAGGTGGACCACTACACATTATTATATTATTATTATTATTATTATTATTATTATTATTATTATTATTATTATTGTGGTTATTGTTGTTGTTAGTGGCCAAACATACATCGAAAATAATTTTTAAAGATACCACTACTTTACTTTTAAGTACATCAAAAATAAACTATGAAATAGCAATGTATCAAATTAATACTGTCTTTTTGTTGTTATATTACAGCATGTATTTTAAAATAGCATTAAACACTGGGTGCATAAAATAGCATTAACTGGGTTATGAAAGACCAGCCATGCAGCAAGACTAGAACCCTAAAGACATAATCTGTTTTACCAAAAAATGGTTAAAGAAGAATAAATGTACTGTATTGAAATAGCTGAGTCAAACTCCTTGCCTTAATCGAATAAAAATGTTGCATGAGAAATTCGTATGAGGAAACCCACCAACATCCCAAAGCTGATGCTGCTCTGTACGGAGAAATAGACTGGAATCCCTCTGAGTTGATGTGCAGAACCGATCGTGTTTAGTTTACAGTTATTACTGAAAGCAAAGGCACGCATACTTTTACCACTCAGAAATATGTGATATTGTATTATTTTCTTTTATAACTAAATGACCAAGTCTAATATTTTCATTTCATTTGTTTATTTGGGTTTTCTTCATTTACTTTTAAGACTTCTGAAATTTGAGTCATATTTATGCAAAAATATAAAAATTAATTCTGAAGGTTTCTTTCAGGCACCACTGTGATCTAAATGTTGTGTTATGTGTGATGCAGTTTACATACAGGAATTTTAGGAGCACTTGTCAAGTTTACTTTACAGGAAAAGTGCGGTCTGATTTTTACTCTTGTATTTCTGGATTTTTAACAGTTGCAATCAGTCCTTCGTCATTTTAATCCACTGTGTCTTGTGTTCAGAGAGCATCCTGAGCTCTTTCCGTTTCTTTCCAGATTTTAATGTTCCCATTCCTGCATCTTTGAGGTCAGACCGGAGTAGCTTAAGCAGATTTGTGCAGTGTTTTCCTCTATGGGTCTTGTACATGTTAGATCCCACCACAGCAAATTCGAATGCTTTTTGTGCTAGAGACATTCGTAGCACATGACCAAACATAGATCACCTGCATTGCCACTTTCACAGACAGTGGGGTTGTATTGCACTTTTTGTACAGTGCCTTGTTGGAAATTACACTGTCTGGCCGTCGATGTCCTGTAATGGTGCGAAGATGTATACGGTGAAAAGCATCTAGCTTTTCCAGAACAGCCTTTGGTGCAGCCGAGCTGTTGCAATTTTACGGCATCAGTGACACACAGGTGGCATTGTACAGCCATAGTTATTTTTGTTAAGAGAATTTTGGATCCATGAATCCATATCTTCCAGTATGAATGAAAGGCAATGTTCCAAATAATGCAATGTTCGGCAATGTCAGAGGAGCTGCGGAGCATTGGGCCTAGTATCTTGCTTTTTCACCACTTTTCTTACTATTCTCATTCAGGTCCTGTGTATTTGACAGACTGCAACTGCATTGCAACTGTAGGATGTTTCTACTAGTACAGTAGCAGAACACAGTTCTCTCTCTCTCTCTCTCTCACACACACACACACACACACACAGTTAAGCTCTGAATGGGAGGTGGATGTTGAGTGGACTCATCAATTCAGCTACCCACTGAGTCTGAGGTTATTGTTTTCATAAACTACACTGGAACATAAGAAAAGCACACTAAAACAAGATTTTTAAGGTTTACTTTTTCCGTTCTTTAAACCATGATGGACGAAGGTAAGCTTTGAGTGCACACATGAACAGGTACATAAAAACCGTGTAAAATCTCTTTTACTTTGTTAAAAAGTTTTGGTATGTATTACGTGAACACATACAGAAGCAAAAGCAAACAAAAATGAGGTTTTTATATTTTATATTTACATATATTAACTTTTATAGAGGGAGGTCAGTACGCAAAATTGCGGCTAAATTGGTGGATGAGGCCTTCATAGCTGCAGGATGTTCCCGGCTTCCTGTTGCCACAATGGCTCATCTGGAGTGCCCTTCTGGTAAGCAAGGCAATGAACCATGCTATCTTTTGTTAGTTAGATATTGGAGGGAGTGTGGCGAAATACAGTGAGCACTGCAGGACAAAGCCCTGGCACGTGGAGACATTGCAGTCATATTTCTTTGGCCGAGCCAAAAGAAGATGCACTGGTGTATGCTGCAATGTGGATGCCATCTGATGTACACTGTGTGAGGCCGGAGAAGGTGGGATGAAGGAAAGCTGTTGCAGGTGAGCCTCTATCGCTTGCAGACATTGCTAATGTTCTCCTAGCATTCTGCCTTGGAAGGAGAGAGCTTGTCTGCATGCTGAGTGATGAATCCAATATGTCAGGTAATACATCACAGCCTCTGTTTTCTACACAATTTGAAAAAGTATAATAAATGGGGGGTGGGGGGGGCACTGTGGCGCAGTGGTTAGCATGTCCGCCTCACAGCAAGAAGGTCCTGGGTTCCCTGGCTTGGGCATGGGAAATGATGGTCTGGTGAGCTGTCCAGGGTGTACCCCGCCCTCACCCAGAGTCGGCTGAGTTGGGCACCAACCACCCCGTGACCCTAATTAGGACTAAGTAGCCTAGAGAATGAATCAATGAATAAAGTGGTCTACTACACATGCGATCCTTAAGCACTCATTTTTAAATATCTTTTGCTGGTCTAAAATTCTCAGCTGTTCACAGTGACCTGCAGTTAAAACTGGATGAGATTTTTCTTTTTTGATTTTGCTATACTGTATTAATCCTGTTATTTTGAAAAATCCTGAAATTACTCTGCATTTAACCCTTCCAAAGGGAGCACACACAAATGTAAACAGTGAGCACCACACACACTGGGGGCACCCAGAGAGCAATTGGGGGTTAGGTGCCCTGCTCAAGGGCACTTTAGCCATGAAAGGGGGGGGAGGGACGGTGCAGCCCACTCCCCCACCGCCACCCATTTTTCCTGCTGGTTTGGGAATCCAACCAGCGACCTTTAGGTCTCCAAACGTGCGTCTCTAACCATTAGGCTACAGATAAAGATGAAGCTAGATGAAAAAACGGATTTACTGAAGGTAAAGTTTACTTCTCCTGAATTCATGAATGTGTGTGTGTGTGTGTGCGTGAGAGAGAGAGAGAGAGAAAGAGAGCGAGAGAGAGAGAGAGAGTAGATAAAGATGATAAGCTTTGTGCTCTGTATTTCCAGGAGACCTGGCTGATGCTGAGCAGAAAGAACAAAAGTTGCAGGAGAAGGGGGGCTTGTCAGTCAGACTTCAGCTTAATCTTACTGGGGTCACAGGGAGGCTCGAATCTCAGGCAACCCTGGGCGCAGATGGGGTTCATACTGATCAGCTTGACAATTCACCGCAGAGCAGCACACACACAACCATTCACATGCACACTCACACCTAGGGACAATTTGGAACAGCCAGTTAGCCTAATGTGCATGTTTTTGGACTGTGGGAGGAAACTGGAGTACCGGGAGGAAACCCACACAAACACAGGGAGAGCATGAAAACTCCACAGAGAGATGCCCTCACTGAGCCCGGGACTTGAATGCATGACCTTCTTGTAGTGAACGGACGTGCTTACCACCATTCCACTGTGCCACCACGTGTTGTAATGTTATAAATTTGATTAAATTCGCTACAGGTTACATGTATTTAACCAAATAAAAATCAGTATTTTAATTTTTGCAATACATTTTCCAAAAGTGCAATGGAAGTGGTTTATGTGAATATGAAGCACTTAGGTGGGCAGTTCGGTGGGTGTGTGGATTGATAGGAAGGTAGGTAGGTAGGTTGGGGGTGTGGTAGGTACAGTGGGTATAGAAAAATATCAACCCACTCCAAAAAATGTTGCAACTGTCATGAATCTGATGGGATACTTCTCTACCTGCTTTGTTCATATAGACTGTGCAGTATTTGTCTGAGCTCTGACTAGGCCATGCAAGGAAATTCATGTTTTCTCCTTCAGCCTCTGTGTAGCTTTGGGTCATTGTCATGTTGGAAAGTGAACTTTATTTCCGTTGACAACTTTTTATCACAGTGCAGCAGGTTTTCCTTAAGAATTTGATGGTATTTTGCCCTATCGGTTTTTCCATCTATCTTGACAAGTGCCCCAATTTCAGATGCATTTTGGCAAAGACCATTAAAGACCTGGCATTGTTCTTGCAACCCTTTCATTTCCAACACTTGTCATGGGCCTCTTGGTAGCCTTTCTGGCCAGATTCTTCTTCACTCTTCGATCCAATTTAGAGGAAATGTCTGGTCTTACAAGGGTCCTAGTTCCAAACACTTTCCACTTCTTCATTATAGACTTTGCTGTGCTCCAAACCTTTTGACTAAAAAGCCTCTGGATTTTTTATGTCTATCTTCTGACTTGAGCCTCTCTACAATATTCACCCCTGAGATTTTTGGCAATTCCTTGCCATCCATAGTTGATTGTTTGTTTACCATTATACTTCCAAACAATGGAAATCTTAGAATAGCTGTTTTTATGCTGAACCAATTAGAATGATTACAAGTGATTGCAGGTTAAGCCAATTATCTTGGTGTGCAATGGATAAGGTGATTAGCTATACCTGATTGTGTTTACAAGTTTTTTAGCAGTATTTTTAAAAAAAATATTTTTATATTCTTTGAGCAGCTTTGTGATTTCCCTGGTTGTTATTATATCTTTTACTTGACTTAGAGGTTGCATTGATTAAACAGATCCGTAAAAATATTTTGTGTGTCTTCATTTCAGGCTGCAAAGGAACATAATGTAAATATTTTGATTGATTGGATGGATGGATGCTTTTTTTTACCCACTTCATGTATAGTTGTTATTCATAACAACATATTTATTTAAAATACTATATTTAAGCAGAAATAGAGTAAGCAAAAGCTACTCAGCTATATACTTTAGAAGAAAAAGCTTGTAAAGTAGTAAAATATTAATGTAAAATAGTGGGCAGTTTTCCCCATAATGAAAACAATTGGACTTATCTGTTTCAATACAAACTCTTCAACTATTTATAACAGCTGCTATAACATACCAGTCAAAATCTGGACACACCCACTCATTCTAACTGAAATAGGAGGTGTATCCAAAGTTTTGACTGGATCTGTTTTTATGATGATAAATGAAATAATAAATAATATTTACAATGTAATATGTAATTAAAGTGCACTTTTTTACAGACATATATGTTGTATTCATATATACATATTGTCATAGCTACAGTTAAAGACTATTATTAAAGCAAAAAAGGAGAGATTTTTCTTGTTAATGTTTGAAAGATTTTAAATATCATGTGTCTTATGAATATTATGTAAACATTAATTCATCCAGCCGAGAACAGCTCGCCAGGCCATCGCAGGGCTATTATGTACAATCGAACAAAACTAAATGAAGCAGAGTAACAGATATAGCAAAAAATTATCAATTAAATGAATAAACAGTAATCAAATTTCTATGCTGACATTTAAGAACAGAATGACATCATTATGTAATCTCATTTCTGCCATCAGGTCAGATACCATAACATGATTACAACTTATTACTATAAGAAGTGTTACCCCCCCCCCCCCCCCAGGAAATTTTATGGTGTATTATTGTACAAATGTAGCAGTTTATTGACTTGTGAAAAAAAAATGTAATAAATAAAAATAAGAAGTACCTTTTAACATTACGTCAGTATTGAGACTTAATAGTGCTGTAATGAAATATTTAGTTGCTGTTATGAACACTTTAGTTGACTGAATTATTTTAATAATTATTGTTATTTTTATTGTTATTGAAATATATATTAATAAAACGGGCATTCGTATATACAAACCCTAGATCCCAACTTGTAAACTCATAAATAATGTAAAGCTGGATTTTAAGGGAAAGTGTGCATGGGTGGAAGGAGAAACCAAAAAAAATTATATTTCCTCTATACTAAAGCCCGCCCCCTGTGACGGGTGCCGTGAGCTCCGCGCGTGTAACAAGTGAAAAGTCCCAACACCTGAGAGAGAGTCAGAGAGAGAGAGAGAGAGGGAGAAAGAGCGCAATACTCGGTCCACACGCGAAGAGACCTGCACTATAGCCGACCAGTAAATAACCCGTTTCACTTGGCGTGGCGAGCTGAAAACTACAGACTGCTGTAAAAAGGAGTTTTGACATGCACGTACAGAAATGTGAGTATACACATTACTCTCTTTAATTCAGTGTGAATTATCTCAGTGTGATTCCCCAATGATGATGATGATGGTGGTGATGATGATGGTGGTGGTGATGAGGATGATGATGGTGGTGAGGATGATGATGGTGGTGATGATGGTGATGGTGGTGATGGTGATGATGATGATGGTGGTGGTGATGATGATGATGATGGTGGTGGTGGTGATGATGATGATGGTGATGATGGTGATGATGATGGTGGTGATGATGATGATGATGATGATGGTGATTATGGTGATGATGATGGTGGTGATGATGATGATGGTAGTGGTGGTGATGATGATGGTGATGATGATGATGGTGGTGGTGGTGATGATGATGGTGATGATGATGATGGTGGTGGTGGTGATGATGATGGTGGTGATGATGATGATTGTGGTGGTGATGATGGTGATTATGGTGATGATGATGGTGGTGATGATGATGGTGGTGATGATGATGGTGATGATGATGGTGGTGGTGATGATGGTGGTGGTGATGATGATGATGGTGATGATGATGATTATTATAAGGTGCTGTGTGTGAAAGCGTGTGTAAGCATGTCGGTGCCAGGCTTCAGTGAATGATAAACAGTGGATGATCTCCACTTGCTTGAAGGATCTCTGGTAGTAAAAGCTATAACAGTCA
The DNA here is from genome assembly GCA_028564935.1 of Neosilurus hyrtlii. Lineage (NCBI taxonomy): Eukaryota > Metazoa > Chordata > Actinopteri > Siluriformes > Plotosidae > Neosilurus > Neosilurus hyrtlii. Next base: position 3,877 of record JAOUQZ010043582.1, on the reverse strand, counting down.
GTGTTGCGTGAAAGAAGAAATAGAGAGAAACCCCTGTTAGGCTCTCCCCTCCCTTTCCGAGCCTTATTTTCACTTCTCGCTTAAAATAGGTGATTCAAATTTGTCTGTTTTGTTACACATGGCTAACCGACCGTTCTCTCAGGAAGAAGAAGGGGGGGGGGGGGGGGGGGAGAGAGAGAGAGAGAGAGAGAGAGAGAGAGAGAGAGAGAGAGAGAGAGAGAGAGCACTGAAGCAGGTGTAATGAAGGAAGATACTATTTCAGTTTAAAAGGAGGGAGAAGTAAATGAAAGTTGGGTTATTTTTATTATTGACTTATAAACCTGACCCGCTGAATTGTTTTGTATGAGACAGTGTAGACTGACAGACAGACGGCTGGGACAGACTGAAAGGCATGACGTCACGTCACAGCTTGCTGGTGTAGAGGGGACACGAGCGGCGGAATCCCCGCCCCGCCTACGCGCGTGACTCACTGGTCAGGGATTTCCGTCGTTTGAATACTAAGAGGGCATCCCTGCCGCCGCGCACGCGCGCGCGCGCACCCACCCGACACCATCACACTTCACACTAAAGGGTCAAGATCCGACTCTTAAAGATCATTACTCGCTCATGCTTAATGTCAGTATGGCGGATGATCTCACTGAAAGTCACTGAGTGAGATGACATTACAGAGAGCGCTTCTAATATAGAAACACTAGATTATAATCTCATAAACACACTTATGGACACCAGCTTATTATCTCTGACAGGTTCTGACACCCATCTAGATTATATCTATTGGTTAGATCAGACAAATGGACTTCACATCATTTTTCTCCAGGCAAATCAACATTGCAATCCATTTTGCACCCACATCCCCACACACATCATCTCAAGTGTGATAATGATGACCCTGCCTACTTGCGTGCCTGTAACAAATTGTGGATGCCTGCCTTTTGATTCAAGCATTATTCACTGGGAATAAGAAGTTATGATCTGCTTTGCTGCAATCCACTGTACCCATAACTCTGTTACCTCATTCATTCACTCATTTATTTTCTAAGCCACTTAATTAGGGGCACTAGGCACTAATTAGGGTTCCAGGAGGCTGGTGCTCATCTCAGCTGACTCTGGATGAAGGTAGGGTACACCCTGTCCATCGCAGGGCTAACACACACACACACACACAACCATACACACTCACACCCACACCTAGGACCGATTTGTAACAGGCAGTTATCCTACTGTGCATGTTGTTGGACTGTGGGAGGAAAACGGAGTACTCGGAGGAAACCCACACAAGTACGGGGAGAACATGTAAACTCCATACAGAAATGCCGGAGCCCGGGAATCAAATCCAGGCCTTCTTGCTGCGAGGTGTGTGTGCTAAACACTGCGCCGCCGGGCCGCCTCTAAAAAACTTTCTGCAGTCAAAGTTGTGATGAGAGTGCAATGAGACGGTCATACATCTTGGGAAATAAGGAATATGTGAAATATCCAACTGGTCTGACATTATTCTACTGATTTAATCCCAGGTAATATAAATTAAATACTATATATATATATATATGTCATTGTTCATTTTCTGAACCGCTTAATCGTAATTAGGGTCGCATGGAGGCTGGCACCCATCTCAGCCCACTCTGGGCGAGGGCAGTATACACCCTGGACAGCTCGCCAGGCCATCACAAGTCAAAAACACGCTGACGGCTATGCAGCGCCTCTTGATGAAAGTCAGCAATGGTTCTTTTACATGCCTCCCACCATAGACAGTGAGAGACATGGCCGGCCTTTGATAACCCAGTTATCTGCACTGGGGGGACAGCAGCGAGAACCCATCGATAGTGGGGCTTGAACATCCAACCTCAGGATCAGTAATCCAGCACCTTACCACCAGGCCACCACTGCCCAACTATCTATCTATCTATCTATCTATCTATCTATATCTATATCTATAGAGAGAGAGAGAGAGAGAGAGAGAGAGAGAGAGAGAGAGAGAGAGAGAGATTTCAGTGTGTGAGTTCTGGTACAGTGACCCTCATTCTTATAAATATAAATACCAGTCATCACATTAAACTGTGTCCATACATTTGACTGGTAGAGTAGAATACAAAGCACTAAATAGTACAAAAAAAAAGAAAAGCAAAGAGAAAAAGATTAAATCTGGATTTATCTTCCCAGTTACATTATTAACATCAACAGGTACCTACTGTAATTTATTACTTCCAAATTAATGGAATGGAATGGAATTGCCAAACTGCTAGGGTCACAGGGAGTCTGGACATTATTTCAACTCAGTCTAGGCAAAGGTGCACACACCCAGCCATCCACACTGACACTCACACCTAGGGGCAATTTGGAACAGCCAATTAGCCTAATGTGCATGTCTTTGCACTTTGGGAGGAAACCAGAGTACAAGCTCGAAGAGAACAGGCAAACTCCACACAAAAACGCCCTCAGCAAAACCGGAACTTTCTTGCTGTGAGGCGGACATGCTAGTCACTACGCTCTAATGGTTTAACTGGTTTAATGAGTCATCTTCATTTTCTTTACAACAGCAAGTAAAAGTCTGGCTAATTAACAATTTAAAAATTGACTAAATATGCACCAAAGGTGAAGTGGACGACGCTGGATAGGACTGTTCGATTTAGTAACATCCACTGAGCCTGAGGTGCATAATTGTTTTAGTGTATACTACAAGGGAATATAAACACAAAATAGCACACTAAAATAAGCTTTTTATGGTCTTTTTTTAATCAGGATGGATGCTGACGAGCTCCCAGAATCGCTTTAAACCATTTACAGTTTTGGTAGTGCAAAGAAACATAATGAAAATGAAACTAAAATGAAATGTTGAGTGAGTGAGTGAGTGAGTGAGTGAAGAGATTTGCATAGTTTATATTTACATATTTCAACCACAACAAAGGACTGGTCAGGTGAGCTGCGTGCTTTAAAGGTCGAGTCTTACATAAAATATTTAGTCATGTTTTTGTTGCTAATAGTTTGTGGTGACTTAATAATTCAAACCTTTCAGTTCCTACATTTATCACAGCTGTGTGTACGGTGATATTTAAGTTCAATTTTGGGTTTCCCGACTCTTTAAGCCCTCAGCTTCCAAACAGGCTAAACTAGGTCAAGTCAGGTCAAGTGTTACGTGAAACATCACACATTGGACTCTGCAAAAGTGTGGAAGTGAAAACATGTCCAGTGTGGCTGAAAACGGTCCTCACGTGCGCAAAAAAATGAAAACCAGAGACATATGCTCAATGGAATTTTGCAGCAAGTCCACTTAGGATGGATTAAGCTTCATAAAGTTCCCCCGAATAACAACCACAGCGTTCAGGTGGGCTGGGAACCGACTCCAAGAAGACTCGATTCACTGATTCAGATGTACATACAGTGTATATATAAAGGATTCAGAGTTGATTCCGCCCTTTTTGAGGAAACGACTCACAGGTTCCAGAAGTGTGTTTTACATTAATAAGAAATCCTTAAGGTTAGTTAATATTTCATGGATGATTAAATTATTTTTAACAGATCATAAAGATCTGTTCCATGCATTTATACATGCATCTAAAATACTAATAATAAAAAGTTTCATATATATAATATATACATTGTACTGCACCCTTTATGTAGCTACTAATTTTAATAGATGCTTGAGTAGATTTAAATATGCTATATATTTATACACAGTGGAGCGATGTGATATATTTACATATGTTGGTTTGTGTATAAATAAGTTACACAATATGGGGTTGAAATCTAATCACAGACGATGCTCATCATGCAGTGAGACGCTCTTCCCTGTCATCTCCATCCTCTTCACTGAAACATGACCCCAAACCTTCCCCCCATGGGTTCATATGTGAATAAAACATTCCCTAAATCATGTTCATCA
>JAOUQZ010043581.1:0-12830 GCA_028564935.1 Neosilurus hyrtlii | reverse complement strand
TACTATATACATTATAGATTATATATACTATTATATTATACTATATATCATATATACTATATACATTATAGATTATACATATACACTAGATTATACAGATATACATAGATTATAACAATAATAAGTAATAGATTATACATTTGTAGAGGTACAGGACAATCATAAATAGTGAGATTGTAGAAATAAAATGTGCACAAAAAAAACCACACACACACAATGAAATAACCAAAACAAATACATTCACACCAGTTCAGAAAATGAAAGAGTGTAGAGTGTTCAAACACAGTACATTTTTATTCAAACGTAGTTTCAGATAATAATAGCCTTCCTTCTACACCAGGCTAAAAATACTGCGTGTGTGTTCAGTCATGCATTAAACCATCACTTCCCTCTGCTGTTAGAGCATCAGCATGACCCCCCGTAATAACAATCACTCCGGTCCTCCTCCATCAGGAATAAAGAACCCTTTAATAGGGTCTGTGTTTAACAAACATCTCACCCTCTTTATTCTATCTCTTACAAAATAAAATAAAAAAGAAACTATTTTATCATGAGAATGACCTGATTTTTAAAGTTTCCAAATGAATTTTTTTAGGCATCACACATTTGTTTCCAAAGACTAGAAATCAATTCTGATTTCATTTGATACATTTTGGCTTTCATTCATTTGTTGAACCATTCAATCCAGTTAGGATCTCAGCTGACTCTGGGCGAGGGCGGGGTACATCCTGAATGGCCCACCAGACCATCACAGGGCCAACACACACAAAACCATTCACACTCACACCTAGGGCTGATTTGGAACAGCCAGGTAGCCTACTGTACATGTTTTAGAACTGTGGAAGGAAACCCGAGTACCTGGAGGAAACCTACGCAAGCACAGGGAGAACATGCAAACTCCACACAGAAACGTCTGAGCCAAGCCTGGGACTCGAACCCAGGACCTTCTTGCTCTGAGGCATGTTCCTGTGTAGTATATGCTAAAACAATTACGTGTCTCAGGCTCGGTGGATGTCGAAGAATTAAATACTTCCCTTAGCATTTGATCTCAGGGAAAATTCGAGAACAATCACCTCACCTGTGATGCGTGATTGTTTAGAACCAATCAGATTTCACCTTTCCCACGTAGTGTTATTCTGTCACAAAGTATATATATATATTCATTCATTCATATTCTAAACCGCTTATTCCTAATTAGGGTATAAGTATAAGTATAAGTAGGGTATAAGTATATTGTTTTGATTTAACGTCATATTTCTTCAATTCTGTGTAGAGCTCACATTTCATTTGATCTTATCATAGTGTTTGGTTGATCTTTTTACAGCCACTAGCTTTAAATGATGTTTAAGCGTATTTCAGCACTGAATCTCGGTCAGCTGGGCTCTGTTCATAAACTGTCCAAAATTTGAAACTTACAGCTTTACCTCTGACTGCTACAGTGTACTGACACTGGAGACTCCTTCCATTAATGGTTCCAAACATCTCTTTATTTAGAGAAAACTTTACCATCTGGACTCTTTTATGAAGTGATTTAACTCTTTATATAATGACTGTGAGGCATCATGGGTTCATTGTGCTGGGAGAGGAAATGAACCTCCTGCACCGATCAGCATCAGTCTGGGTCCAGTGTGTGTTCAGGGTGTTTTATCTGGGTGTCCTCCAGGTGGTGCTGTGACCCAGGACATCTGTTCAGAAGATAAATTCAGTACCTTTAGTAAGGTTCAGTACATGGATCTAATTTAAGTAAAAGGTTATAGGCGTGTTGAATTACTCACTGATCACCTCTGAGTCAGCCATACAACTGAAAGAGTCAGAAATGAAAAGTGGGTGAGGTTTTAAAATCTGGAAACAGCCACAGCAAGAAGGCCGTTTGATTCCCAGTCTCAGTGTTTCTGTGTAGAATTTGCATGTTCTCCCCATGCTTGCGTGGGCTTCCTCTGGGTACTCTAGGTTTTCTCCCACAGTCCAAAAACATGTACAGTAGGCTAACTAGCAGTTCCAAATTGCCCCAGGTGTGAGAATAAGTGTGAATGATTGTGTGACTTAGCCCCACGATGGCCTGGCAAGCTGTCCAGGGTGTACCCTGCCCGGCTGAGATGGGCGCCAGCCTCCCCGCGACCATAATTATATAAATAAGGAATGGGAACGGATGAATAACGGATGTGTAACAGGGGTCCCCAGGACAAAACTGATGACTTCAGGATAAGTACAGTACAACTTCTATACATTTACCAGGTCTGCACCAGGATCACCAGCCATCGACGTACATCCTCCGGGTATCATGAGCAGCAAAGGAGACATATCATTCACCACCAAATCATTTTCTTTCAAGTTTCTATATGTTTACTATACTATGTCATGTGACATGCTGATAAAGTTATGCTAATTTTAGTTTAATTTATTACAAAAATATTTATCTATTTTTACATTATAATATATCCAATGCAAAGTGTGTGTGTGTGTGTGTGTGTGTGTGTGTGTGTGTGTGTGTGTGTGTGTGTGTGTGTGTGTGTGAGAGAGTAGTGTTTATATGAAATAGAAATAGTTCTGTATGTAAAAATAAAAGCGACTGAAGGTTAAAGGAGAAATTCAGGCACTGTAGAGAAAGTGAAAGTGATTTTTGGGTGATTTGTAACCAAACATACAGGACAGAAGTTCTCTGCTGGATTAAGTTCCTCCTAATCGTCCGGTTCCTGTGAACAGAAACACATTCTGGACTTTGTTCTTTAATGCTTTCTTCAAACTTTTTGTGTTAAAAATGTCACTGATGTTCATTAACACCAATCTGTCACTAATCACTGTTGAATTATTTACATTTAGCCACACCTACAACCCTCCATAAATGGTAAAGGCAGTGGTGGCAGTGGTGGCTCAGTGGTTAAGGTGATGGGTTATTGATCTGAAGGTCAGCGGCTTGATCCCCACTATCACCACTGTTGGGCCCTTGAACAAGGCCCTTAACCCTCAATTGCTTAGTTGTATAAATTTTTTATTGTAAGTCGCTCTGGATAAGATCGTCTGCCAAATGCTGGAAATGTAAATTTCATAAACAGATTTTAAAAAGGTAAACATACACAAACTCTAGAAGCCAATAAAACTTACTACAAATTTATGCTAGCTTTTATACATCATTGATTTTCAGTTTTACACTAGCCTTGAACTTTACATACACCCCCCCCCCACCCCCAAAACTGTATATAAAGTTCAGAGCTAGTGTAAAACTGAAAATCAACAGTGTATGCTACAGCGTTATGCTAGCTTTTGTACATTGTTTTTGTAGCATAATACTAGCCTTTGAACTTTCTAAATTGTTTTTAGCAGTATGTTAACATTCAAACTTTAAATGTTACAGTGATATGCTAGCTATTGTACATTTTTAGTGCTAGGCTAGTCTTTAAACATTGTACAGCTTCATGCTAGGTTTTTGTAAAGTTTTTGAACTTCATACGCACTACCTTGATGCTAAGTTTAGTATCTTAACAATCATGTGTTGTCTTCTGTATGTTGTTGATTGTCAGGCCTAACCTTTGAACACTGCTTATTACAGTGTTTTGCTTTGGTTCATTTTTGTGCTAGTTTTTATTTACTCATTTCTTTCCTGCGAGTTATTAGCACAGTTATTTGCACAGTTTTGGATTAGTTATAGATGACAGATATCAGCTTGAACTCAGTAAATTTAAATATCAGATTTTTTTGTACTTCATACCTGCTTTTCTTAATAATAAATACAGTCATATTAAAAAAAATACGTCTAGTTACCCGGGTAGTGTGATTTGTACTGATGCATTTTTCTGTAGATTAACACACAGCATAAAGTGAGAGGAACATGGTTCAGGAATTTTGTGGTATTTAAAAGTTTGACCTTTCAGGCTACGAAAACACAGCTGACACCATCACACACCTAATCAGAAGCTTCACACTGTTAGCGACATCCTATTACCACAAAATAAACTTCTGCACCCCATGCCAGAGAATGTATTTTCCACGGTTTCTCTTTATAACACTGCCACCACAGCTTCCTGCAGGTTTTTTCCAGTATAAATACGTATCGTAAAGCTGACGGGATCCTGATGCTTCTTTGTTATTTGTTCCAATGTTTCGTGTTATTTGTTAGCCTGGGCTGGACTACAGAACACCTAATATCTCGACTCATCGTCATAATAGTAACCCATCCTAGTATTGTGAGCAGGATCTGAATCTCAGCCCTGTTTGCTCAATGTCCCCCAGCATGTCCTGCTAGCATGACTCAGCCATTTGTTCTGCAGCTGTGTGTCAATAGAGTCTTTGTTGTAATATGGTTTTGATTTGTAAATGTAGGTCAGACTACAGATGTTTTTTATGCAAAGATACCCGGTAGAACAGAAAAATAGTAGCACCGGTGCATTCAAATACACATACTTCTGATTTTGTTCAAGCAAGCACACAACACACTCCCTGTTCGAGCGGTCAAAGTCGTGAGAACACTGTTGCTAGGCAACTGGGCAATATAGACGCTATGCTGTTTCTTTTACTGAAAACGAGGATGGAGTTCTAGTAAATACATCAGAACATATCTGTTAAAGGCACAGTGACACTGAAAATAAAACTAAACTATTATGAATATAAATATTTACCTTGGATGTGTTAGTAAAATAGCAATAACATACACAGTTTGGATTTATGATTGGTCTAGTTGGTATGTTAGCCTGGTCTGGGAACACCTTGGCGTCCCCCCGGAAGAGCTGGAGGAAGTGGCTGGGGAGAGGGACGTCTGGACCTCACTGCTCAGGCTGCTGCCCCCGCGACCCGACCCCGGATCAAGCGGAAGATGATGAATGAATGGATGAATGATGATAGTTAGCATGTAGCCCTAACACTTTTCTGAGGACAATGTAAAAATACAGGGGCAAGAAAATGAATGAGACAGAACTAACAAGAATATCAATATTTCTCTCAGATATGTTAAAAAATTACAAAGAAAACACTTGTTTATCTAAAAAAAATCTAGTTAGCATTAGCATGCAGCTGTGAGCTCCATTATACAGATAACGTAACACAAGGGAGTGTTAATGTAAGAAAAAACTTCCAGTAATTTATTTTCATCATTTATTTACCTTAGATTGGTTGGTACATTATTACCAAAATACATAATATAGCTAAAATTATGATCCATCAAACTAGAATACAACTGCTGTCGTTAAGAATGGACAATGGAAGCACACTGTGATGGACCAAATGAGAAATTCATTCATTTATTCATTCATTCATTCATTTTCTGAAGCACTTAATCCTAATTATTGTCACGGGGAGGCTGGTGCCCTTCTCAGCCGACTCTGGGCGAGGGCAGGGTACATCCTGGACAGCTCGCCAGGCCATCGCAGGGCAGAAACACGCTGATGGCTATGCAGTCTCCTCTTTACGAAAATCAGCAATAGTTCTTTTACACTCCTCCCACCACAGACAGTGAGAGACACGGCTGGCCTTTAATAACCCAGTTAGCTGCACTGGGGGGACAGCAGGGACAACCCGGTGACAGTGGGGCTTGAACCCCCGACCTTGGGATCAGTAATCCAGCACCTTACCACCGGGACACCACTGCAAATGAGAAATGTTCAGATGTGCTTTTAAATTACTAAGAAAATAAACTGTGTGCCTAAAATTACGATACTCCTGGCTAGCATGTAGCCATACTTTTATTTCCATACTGTATTAATCACACAAGGGAAATTTTGACTTCTGCATTTAACCCAACCAAAGTGAGCACACACACGCGGAGCAGTGGGCTGTCAGACACTGGAGAGCATTTGGGGGTTCGGTGCTTTGCTCAAAGGCACTTCAGCCATGAACGGGGGGGAAGGGAAGGTGCAGCCCCCCCCCCCCCCCCCCCCACCGCCACCACATTTTTCCTGCTGGTTCAGGATTCTAACCAGCGACCTTTCGGTCCCAAAGCCACCGCTCTATTCATTAGGCCACGGTTGGCCCCGAACACCAGGTATTAAGACACCATGACAGTACAAATCAGGAATATCAACACTTCTCTCAGATATGCTGATAAATTTATAAGTTTTTATCTTTAATCTTTAATTTAAATATGGGAATTATTCCGCTAGACTGCTGCTGCAAGGTCTTTCAAGTAGACAATCTAAAAGACAGTGTGACTGGGTAATGAGACAACATCAATATTCCGCTCAGATGTAATGAGAAACTACTCAGAAAAGGCTTTAAATGATTCAAGTTACACTGTAAGTACCCTCGACAGCTCTCCCACCTTTTAGGGAAGAAACATGTCGAATAATCATCTCTGAACACTAATAAGGACACGAGACTTCTAAAGAAACTCAGACAAAACGCGACAGAGCTGGATTAGGAGAAAAACAGGATCCAGGAAATGTGGAAAAGCAGGAAGTAGAACAGATGTCAAACGGCGCTTTTCAGTGAGACTCGTCCAACTCCTTCTCAGGGAACAACCATGTTCATGTGAGTGAGAACTCTCAGTCGACTGCTGACTTTACGAGTGGATAATCCATGTGCGAGTGCCGGGATAAAGCCTGGATTATAGAGTTATTCCTCTTAAAGCGCACTAATCTGAACACAGTTTTAATCTGTTCATAATCATGTTTTTAATTAAATAGCCATTGTTTATTCCCGTTACACCAGTCACATTCCAGTACACAGCAGCTCCATCTCGTCGTCAGTCCACACACATGAAACATCGTGTTTTTCATGTTTTTTGTTTTGTCACTTCTGGTCTTGATGTTTATTTGCATTTCCCGTCTCTAATGCTCTTTAAATGTTTACTGTCATACACTTCATGGGAATGGTGCGATCTGACTGCTCCGCTATATCAGGATAATCGGCATTATTCATTTATTAATTTTGCCGAACAGCGTAATCCTTGTAGCGTCACGGGCAGGCTGGAGCCTATCTCAGCGATCTCTGACTGAAGGAGTGGTACACCCTGAACGGCTTGCCAGTCCATCGCAGAGCAACACACACACAACCATTCACACTCACACTCACACCCAGGGGTGAATTGGAACAGCCAGTTAGCTTAATGTGCATGTCTGTGGACTGTGAGAGGAAACCGGAGTACCTGGAGGAAACCGACGCAAGCACAAGGAGAACATGCAAACTCCAAACAGAAACATCTTCACTGAGCCTGGGACTTCAACCCAGGACCTTCTTGCTGGGACACAGACATGATGACCTCTTTCATTTATTCATTTTCTGAAGCGTTTAATCCTAATCAGGGTCGTGGGGAGGTTGGTGCCCAACTCGGCTGACTCTGGGCGAGGGCAGAGTACACCCTGGACAGCTTGCCAGGCCATCGCAGGTCACATGCTAACCAATTACAGTTTATGATGTAGTACCATGGGGGCGATAGTACATCTAGAAAGTTGTAGGGACACAAGGCCTTTGTGACGTTTCTGTATGAGAGGAAAAGTGACCATATGCACATAAGAACACACACAGAGACACACACACACAGTCACATTAATAGAGGACAGTGGAGATTAACGCCCCATTAACGCTGCTATTCTCAGTGCACGTGTCCATGAGGAGCTCATTACCTTGATTTCTCTCAGGACTGTCCGCCGTTACTCAGATACGCCACAGGACACGTGGGCTATTTCAGAGTGACTGTTAATTAGAGTGCTGACAGAGGACACACACACACACACACACACACACACACACACACACACACACGCTCAGCAAGAAGTATGACAGATAAAGAAATGGCACACCTGTATGAGACTGAATTGAGGTTATCGTTTAGACCCATCCTGCAGTCTCAGGTTTCTCTGAAACACACACACCAGATATTTTATACTTTCACAGCACTTCCTGTTCCCGAGATCAACTGTGTTTTGTTATAAACACCAATAAAAAGCACATTCATTTTTTGAAGCACTTAACCCTAGTTAGGGTCGCGAGGAGGCTGACGCCCATCTCAGCCGACTCTGGGCGAGGGCAGAGTACACCCTGAACAGCTCGCCAGGCCATCGCAGGGCAGAAACACGCTGACGGCTATGCAGCTACTCTTTATGAAAATCAGCAACGGTTCTTTTACACTCCTCCCACCACAGACAGGGAGAGACATGGACGGCCTTTGATAACCCAGTTAGCTGCACTGGGGGGACAGCAGTGACAACCCGGTGAAAGTGGGGCTTGAACCCCCGACCTTGGGATCAGTAATTCATGCACCCTACCACCGGGCCACCACTCATTAGCTTAGCCTTTAACGCACTTTACTCAACGTTTCTGACCGGAGTGGCTTTTATTCACCACAGAAGCCCTTTCTCTCACTAGCTGAACCTTTCACTCATTATCTAAAAAGGGGATTTAATACAAATAAGTAAACACAGGCCATAAAAAGTCTAATGTTGGGGTCTAATGCACAGAATAGTGGCTAAAAGAGGCTAACGCTATCAAGTTATTACACTGTCTCCATGGATACATGTTAGGAAGCTTGGCTTTGGATTTTCACTTAAAAAAAACCCAAAAAACAGCTTGTTATTTAAACTCTCGATTGGTTTCAAAAATTTATTGGCAGATGATGTTAGGGAGTCACATGGGTGTAGAAACACCTCTCTTTCTCTCGCTCCCTCTCTGTCTTTTCCTCTTAACCGTGTGTGTGTGTGTGTGTGTGTGTGTGTGTGTGTTAAATAAATTAGGAGTAGCGTCTGGCAGGCCTGGCATGTGTTATGATAAACAGACTGAGCAGACATCACATACAGCAGTGGCACAACACTGATAACACCGCCCATCTCTGTGTCTGCCAACGGTCTCACACACACACACACACACACACACACACACACACACACACACACCAATAACAGCCCTATTGTTCTGCATCAGCATCACTAGCTGTTTCTTCCCCTCCATTTCTGCCTTCTCCTCGCCTTCGTCTTCTAAAATTAGTGCTCCATCCTGTCTTTAACTTCTCTTTTCTCTCGTCCATCAGGACTCAGACAAATCCCACGGGTCTGATTCATAGAAACGCAGCGTGTCCACCCACACAGAGATGGACGGATAAATAAAGCTGTTCGGATTGGATTCAAATCCTTTGGAGCGTCTCCTCACCACAGCACTCTGAGAAAACGTCAGCGTTTCTGCTGTGCATTCTGCCTCACTTACGACTTTTAACCTCAGCATTTCAGAGGCTAAACTCCAGATAGCTGTTATCTTGATTACCAATTAGCTTGTGATAATATACAGGTAAATTTTGCTTTAAGCAACATCCACTTGAGGTTTGAAATCAAATTTCATTCATACATTCATTTTCTGAAGCGCTAAATCCTAATTAGGGTCGCGGGGAGGCTGGCGCCCATCTCAGCCGACTCTGGGCGAGGGCAGAGTACACCCTGAACAGCTCGCCAGGACATCGCAGGGCAAAAACACGCTGACGGCTGTGCAGCTACTTTTGACGAAAATCAGCAATAGTTCTTTTACATTCCTCTCACCACAGACAGTGAGAGACATGGACGGCCTTTGATAACCCAGTTAGTTGCACTGGGGGGACTGGCGGGACCTGTGATAGTGGGGGTTGAACCCCCGACCTTGGGATCAGTAATCCAGCACCTTACCACCGGGCCGCCCTGAAATCAAACTTAATTAGATTTCCTAAAAATAAATAAATAAATAAATATCCTCATTTTTATTTTGTAGCTCATCACCTCCAGGAAAAATTCTTGTCACAACTTCAGTTCAATGAAATCCTCTTGAAAACATATAGGCCCCGCCTCCACGGGCGTGTCTTGTACTACATTTTACCGTGATCATGATGTATCAGTGTGTTTATACTTTAAGCCATGCTGCATGTTTGTTTTGAGTTTATTTATCATGTGACTTCCTGCTGCTCTCTATAATGCAAGTTATTTTTAGCTCTTCTTAAACTGGGGCGGAGTTTGGTAGCTCTTAAAACGCTATCGACGGTTTACAGACCAATCACACAGCAGCATTTTAACCAAAATCCAGAAAATGGTCACGTGACAGATATGTCAGGTTTTACTTAATACCGTAATCAGAGTTTCTGTAGGCTGAAAATCTTAGATGAGGAACTGTCAATCAACCATGCTCATTAGAATATAAGGCCACACCCATTAGGAGAATAAAAATAAATGGCAAATGGAAGACGCTGTGGATTGCAAATGCATTTTATTAGCAAAATAAGGGACATGAGTGTATAAATGTTCTCACACGGGGGTAGGGTGAGTCATCATTATCATCATCATCATCATCATCATCATCATCATCATGGTTATGAATTACTGAACACAGCCGGGTTTGTTTTTAAAACTTTAAAACAGATTCTCAGCAGTGTGTGCGAGAAGGCGGCTGGCAGAGGCTTCTCTCTCTCTCTCTCTCACACACACACACACACCCCCCAAATCTCTCGTCTTTCGACCGCCGAGCTGTTCCGTCTCTTGTTGCCGTGGAGACTAACCCTGGAATCAACATTTAGCTCTGATCAGTGTTCACACACACACACACACACACAGTGAATTAAAGATGTTCATGGGTCAAAATGGGTGGAGCTTAAAGTCAAATTTAACCCCTTAATTACACTGGTGACCATGTAACACCACAGCTAGCATCATAAAAACTGCTAGCTATTGCTAGAGAGATACCATTAACATTAGCCTAGCTACTAATCGGCTAACGTTAACCTAGCACTGTATTAGCGAATGCACGCCCGAACAATTACACTGGTTACATAAAGCCAGTATTTTTTTATGATAATGCTTATGAGCTAATTTTGATAACAGCTATGGCTGATGGTGTAACACTAACATCGGCTAATTAAAATGGATAAGCACAGGGTATGTGACTAGCTTGACTAAGACAACGAACATTGTAGACTAGCTTATCTGATAACGCTAAATATTTATAATCTTTAATCCCAGCTAGCTGCTGCTGAAGACATAACATCAGCTAAGCTAAGCAGTTAGCATCTGTGTAGCTGTCCAGCTTAGCAAAACAGTTACATTGCATAACAAAAATAAAAGGTCATTAAAAACACGTGAGTTTCTGATTGGCTGATTGAGTTTACTCTAAGCTCCGCCCCTTTGATCCATGTCGAGGTTTATTTACACGCTGGACGTTATGAAATATTTCGAAAGAGAAATAAAAACACTGCACATGAGCAAAAAAACACAGCAAGGCACAAAACCCCGAAAGTGGAAACTTCCCTCTGCTGTAACACGAACTACTGAAAACACGACCTTCAGGAGAATACGTTCAAACAAACGACCCGGAGAGAAAAAGCGCCATGACTACGAGCGTTAAAACGTTACGTTTCCTTCTTATGGATTAAGACAAGGTTAAAAAAAACAAAAAAAAGAGATGAAAAGTATAAATAAAGCAGAGGGACGACACGCACACACACACACACACACGGCCACATGGGAAAACACAAAAACACTTTTATCTCCACCTGGAGAGAGAGAGAGAGAGAGAGAGAGAGAGGGAGAGAGGGAGAGGGAGAGAGAGAGAATACGTTAGTCGATCTTTATCCAGGAACATGTTTAATTACACACTGGCAAAAGAATATAAAAAAACTTAAAAAAAACGAGGGACAGATGGAGGAGAGAAGTGAATAAAATAAATATGAAAGACAAGGCGGAGAGGAAAGACGTGAGGAGAAAGAAAGATTAAAAAGAAAGAAATAAGTCACTGTCAGGAATAGGGCCAGAAAGAGAGAGGGTGAGAGAGAGAAAGAAAAAAGAGAGAAACAGAGTGATAGAGAGAAAGAACAAGAGAGAGCAAGAAAATGAAAGAGCGTGAGAGAAACAGAAACCGAGAGAGAGAGAAAAAATAAGCAAAGAGACAGACCGTGAAAGAAAGAGAGAAAAAAAGAAAAAGAAACGGAGAGAGAAACAGTGATAGAGAGAAAAAAAGAGAGAAACAGAGAGCAAGAAAGAAAAAGACATAGAAACAGAGTAGAGAAAAAGAGTGAGAGTGCAAGACAGTGTGAGAGAAAGAGCACAAGTGAAAGTGAAAAGATAGCGAGAAGAGTGAGAGAGATTCCGACTGAGAGAAAGAAAAAGCGAGAGAGTGATAAAGAGAAAAAGTGAGAGAGAGAAAGAGAACAGAAGAGGAGAGAAAATGAGGTGAAACATTCACCCAAACTGCTTAATCCTATTAGGGTCCCCGGGAAGCTGAAGCCTATCTCAGCCGACTCTTGGCAAAGGCAAGGTACACCCTAAACAGCTCACGGCCATCACAGGGCCAACCCACACACACACACACACACACACACACACAACCACTCATACTCACAACTAATTTTGGAACAGCCAATTAGTCTAATGTCCAGGTCTTTGGACTGTGGGAGGAAACCAGAAAACCAGGAGGAAACCCACACAAACACTGAAAGAATATGCAAACTTCAAACGTGACGTGCGTACAGGAGTAGAGAGTGTGACGCGTGTAGAGGTATAGAGGGGGTGACGCAGGTAGAGGAGTAGAGAGGGTGACGTGAGTAGAGAGTGTGACGTGCGTACAGGAGTAGAGAGTGTGACGCGTGTAGAGGTATAGAGAGGGTGAAGTGCGTAGAGGTGTAGAGAGGGTGACGAGCTGACACGTGTAGAGGTCTAGACAGGGTGATGCGTGTAGAGGAGTAGACAGGGCAACGTGCGTAGAGGAGCAGAGAGGGTGACGTGCGTAGAGGGTGATGGTGTAGAGAGAGTGACGTGTGCAGGGGAGTAGAGAGGGTGACGTGTGCAGGTGAGTAGAGAGGGTGACGTGTGCAGGGGAGTAGAGAGAGTGACGTGTGCAGGGGAGTAGAGAGAGGGTGACGTGTGCAGGGGAGTAGAGAGAGGGTGACGTGTGCAGGGGAGTAG